>KK112662.1:15773-49144 GCA_000611955.2 Stegodyphus mimosarum
TAGTTTTCTCCAAAAATCGTCTGCGTGCGTTGCAGGAGAAAATAAAAAGGAATTTTAATTACAGTTCTAAATAAATAGGCAAATAAATGTGAAATTCGTAACAATATTCTCTAAAATTTTAACGAATTTTTCATGAACAAACTCAAAGATTTCAAAGTAAAATTATTTGAAAGTATGAAAGAAGACTTTTTCCGCTCGTGGCAATCAAAAGAAAATAGGTTGCCATAAATTAAGAAGTTCGCCAAGGGAACTATTCTTGGAGCAAACTGAAAAAACCCTGCGCCAAGATAAATTTTTCAATTTCTGCATAAAAGTCTCACCAAAAATTACAAAATTTAATATCTGGGCTTAATTTAAGACGTAGAATAGAATTATGGAAAAAACTGGTATGTTATTTCCGAAAAAGGTCTGATTTTATGTCAAAATACCTATGTTAGAACAATGTATAAATCTAATATATATCCTAAGTCGCGCTTTCGAGACATGAAAAAAACGCAATTTGAATTTTGTCAATCGGCCCAGTAGAACGAAAGGTATAGAAGTGCCCCTCCCCCTTTTTTTTCCCCTTTCTCTCTCTCTCTCTCTTTTTTTTTAGTCCAAAGGGATTTAGTCCCGAAGGACTATTACTTTCGTTTGGGCGTTTTGCGTTGAATCATTAAAACGTTGAATCACTTTTCAAATTGTTGCCACTAAATGTTATCTCTCTGCATTAAATTTAAAAAAATGAAAAATCTGCATAAATGTATGCATGTTTTTTTTGTTTTTTTTTTGACGTAGCTTTCTCTTCAAAAATCGTCTGCGTGCGTTGCACGGGAAAATAAAAAGGAATTTTAATTACAGTTCTAAATAAATAGCCAAATAAATGTGAAATTCGTAACAATATTCTCTAAAACTTTAACGAATTTTTCATTAACAAACTCAAAGATTTCAAAGCCAGCAATACCAACGTTGTACAGAAAAACATTTTTATCTCCAGCGCGTGAGAGCGTGTACCGAAATTTCTAAAGATATGCTCAATTTAAAATTATTTTGCGATATTGCTGTTGAACTGAAAGCAAAGGGAAGTTGGTTAATTTATTTATTAGGATAAGTAATATTTGTATTAAGGGATACTGCATATTTCACTGTCATTTTTTATATATGTAATACATTTTTATTGATTTCATTTTTGATAAAGTTGTTCTGCAGAGTAAAATTCTGCGCGAAATGTTTTGTTTGTTGAGTTTCTTTCATGTTATTTTTTGCTTATTTCACTGTTTGTAAGATATTGAAAAGTTTTGAATGATTTTTTTGTATGAACCAGTGCACTTCGAAGCGAGTTTTTCGAAATTCGAATTAGATTTTTTTTTTTTTAATTTTATGTTTTCTGACAAAATCGCGTCATTTTAAGACATAATGAGCTATAAGCAAGGCGAGATTTCACTCTACTGAACAGTTTAGGAAATTGAAAGATTGTTTCTTTTTGCAACGTAAATTGTTTAATTAATTTATATATCTATATTTAAAAGAACGAGTTTTTCTGTGTGTGTAGGTGTCTTTCGTTCGTACTGCGCGTAAGCTAATAGACCCAGGCCTATGAAATCTGGTACACAGGATGCATCTAGACAAGAACCAGTGCACATCGATGTTTCAAAATTCGAATGAGTTTTTTTTTTAATGAAATAGTATCAAATTGATGATTTTCTCTCATTATATGAACAACAATGGCACGCAGCCATTGTTACTGATATCAGCACTATTGCCTCCCGGTAAAATGAGGGCGATAATTCTGTGCAGCTTTTAAATTTAATGTTTCTCTTGGATACTGGACGTTTGTCTAGAGAAGGCAGCAAGAAGTTGGTTAATTTATTTATTGAGATAATTAATATTTGTATTAAGGGATATTGCTTATTTCATTGTATGCTTTTTATATGTAATGCATTTTTAACTGAATTTTTTTTTCCGTTGTTGTTTGTTTCTTTTTCTATAAAATTGTTCTGCAGAGTAAAATTCTGTACAGTTTTCAAATTTAATGTTTGGTGTTCTCTAGGTATTTTTCCGGTACACTTAAAAGCCAGACGAAGGCTGGCCGCGCAGCGGCTAGTTTAACATAAAATAAGAATTTCGCCAAGTGAATTATTCTTGGCACAAACTGAAAAAAGTGCGGCGAGATAATTTCTAAATTTTTCTCCGTAAGTTTCTCACAAAATTTTAAATTTTACCAAATGTAATGTTTGGGCATAATTTGAGTCGTAGAATCGAAATATGGGGGAAAAAATGAATAGGTCACTTCAGAAAAAATCCGATTTTATGTCCAGATAGCTTCGTTAGAATAATATATATGTTAATGATTAGAATAATATAATGTTAGAATAATATACTGTATATAAATCTAATGTATATCCAAAGGCGCGCTTTCGAGAGATGAAAAACGCAAATTAAATTTTGTCAGTCGGCCGAGCAGAACGGGAAATATAGAACTGTCCCATTTTTTCTTGTGTAGAGTGTACTTATTCACCGCTTAAAACATATCTGCTAGAAGATCTTAATTTTGGTCCCTGTGTTGTATCTATGTTTACAATAGATGTCCCCAAAATAAAATCCTTAAGATATTAGGGCTCATAAGTGTCACTGCGTATGGGAGGATACATTCCCCACATGAAGGGGGTAGTTTGACGGCTGCATTTTGTCACATAAATTATTCGAAAGTCAAATTACGTATATAAGTAAGTTAAGTATAAATTACTGAAAATAATTATAAGTTATGCATAAGTAAGTATTATAAGCTACGTAAGAAATGTTTAGATCTAATTCCCCTCTCTAGGTACCTCAAGGGGTAGTTGTTTTTCAGATCAAAAGGTTCTGCGTTCGGTCCTCTCCCGGATTACAAAGGAGTCCCCTCAATAAAAGATTATTTTCTTAAGATTTTAAACAATAGGGAATATTTTGCATTTTGATTTTAAGCAAATAGGAAATTCGGCTTTTTTTTAGACGTTACAGCTCTTTTCAAAAGCGCGTGATTGAGTTGAAATCTGATTCTGGATAACATTTGCCCTTTAAGAACAAAGACGCAGAAGAAGTTCTACTATAAATTACGTTCGGAAAGCCAATTATTTCAAATGTATTGTCAATTATAATGTTATAAAGTATTTTCCCCTCCTTTCTGCAAGCCTTCGTGGTGTAACGGTAGCACACTCGGCGCGTATTCGAGAGGTCCAGGTTCTATCTAGTCCCGGTGAGGGTATTGCCTATTTCTCACGTCTACAACATTAAAAATACCCAAGGGCTCTACCATGTTAATATTGTCAATATTGTCAATTATATTGTAAATATTTGAAATATAACGTCAGTACTGACAATTATAATATTAATTAAGTATTAATATCGTCAACTAGCGGAAGTACCCGATGCCAGTTAAGTTGATTGAGAGTAATGCATCTGACAACAGAGAGATCGATACCGCTGTAATCCTTCTCTAATAACGATGCATAAAATACGATTCATTGTCATACATTTTTCAGTCTGATGCGAAATGAAACACACATAAAAAATTTGGATAGAAAAGTAAACTAATTATCTCTCTCATTATATCAGACACAATGGCACGCAGTTTTTAATGATTTTCGTCTTTCTAATCAAATGATCGTAAAAGTTCAAGTTCCATCCACTATTTCATTTATATTCAATTTTAGTCGATTAAATGGGACAAAAAATTGATCATAATTGATGAGAAATCAATAACGCGAACAAACAAACAATCACAGAAACAGATATTCTTCTATATAGATTTGGTAAAACTTACAAATTTTTAATTAACAAACTCTACGATTTGAAAGCGAGTCGTAGCAACACTTATCGGAATAAGGCATTTTTATCTCCAGCGCGCGAGACTGTTGCCATTCTCATAAATGAGTGCGAAAATGAGCGCTTTCAGAGTTTTCAATTAATATTTCGGCTGATTAAAATCGCACGAAGAAGGGAATAGTAGAAATGGCTTCTCACGAACTTTTGCAATCAAGAATAATATATTTAATGTTTGGCAATGCTATTTTTATTTCATCGCAAAACTTAGAAATTTTTTATTAACAAACTCTAGGATTTGAAAGTGAGCAGTGGCAACAACTTTCGAAATAAAGCAGATTTTCTCTCCAGCTCGCGAGACTATTGCCAACTCGGGAAAATAAGGGCGAAAAGTATCGTTTTTCCGAGTTTTTAATTATAACTTCTCTGACTTTAACTACTTTTTTCTTTTTTTTTTTTTTTTTTTTTTTTTTTAAAATGAAAAAAGTGGAAGTCGACTTTTCCCAGGATACAGAAAAGAGTTGTAGAAAGTTTGGTGACGATAGCTATAGTAGTGACTGAGTTATTAGAGGACAAACAAATAGACTTTCTTTTTTATATATGCAGATATATAGATTATGTAAATACCAATTATTTCAAATCTCAAAATTTCAAATTATTATTCAAAATCATTTTATTATTTGATTAAGCCCAAAATGGAAGGACAAATCTGAGCTGAAAGTTTCTTCGTAAATTTATTCTTATAATTTATTAACAAATTTTAAATAAATTGTTAGGACTTCACGTGATTTCGTGCAATTTCGTTATGCTCTATCACTTAACCGAGCTTTAATTTTAAGAAGTCTTCTTCACGATAGATATTAAGGAGATCGATTAAGAATAGAAATGTTGATCCTTTCCTATAGGAAGTGCACTTTATTCAAAATTTGAAGGTTAAAAATGTAACAGTTTCACTTTTGAAAATTTTTCTTCTCGAGTAAAATGTTTATTAATGTTATTATTGAGATGAAACGTAAACATTGTCGTCAATATTTAAAAATCAAACGGGTGAAAAATACTTTCGTGTATTTACTCTGAACCACTTGTAAAGCAATGCAGTTTAGTGAAAATGCATGTAAAAATGACTGTCACTGACTTATAATTAATATTTTCGAATAGACAATGTTCGAATGACAGTTCTTGTTTTAATTAAGTCTTCGAATTTTTCTTCATACTGTTACGAATTTCACATTTATTTGGCTATTTATTTAGAATTGTAATTAAAATTCCTTTTTATTTCCCCGTGCAACGCAGACGATTTTTGAAGAAAAAGCTACGTCAAAAATAAATAAATAAATAAAAATAAAAATAAAAGAGCGCGTGCATTTAATGCTTAATAAATAAATACCTCGTAATTACTGTTGCCATCCAGAAAAATCTAGAAAAATCGAGTTTGTTCTACTGATAATTAATAAGCTTATAAAAGCCGAATGGAAACACCTCACCTCAGTTGTTGCTGTTGTTGTTGTAGTTGTAGCTGTAAAAAGCGAACTGTTTACTTAATGCTGTTATTAACTGTAGCGATTTCGCTGTGAGATAGAATTATTTTATTTGTTTTGAACTGAGTTTTTGCTAAACGTTTGAGATATTGTGATATTGTGCGAAGATCTGTGAAGAAATATTTCAACATTTTGTTTTATTTCTTGTGGAAAGAATAAATTTTTGTTAATTTTTTTAACGACTTGTGCATTCAATCCATAACGAACCCGTACGCACGCAACAATATTATTTACGGCTATTATTTCTAT
Source organism: Stegodyphus mimosarum (assembly GCA_000611955.2). Lineage (NCBI taxonomy): Eukaryota > Metazoa > Arthropoda > Arachnida > Araneae > Eresidae > Stegodyphus > Stegodyphus mimosarum. The sequence continues at coordinate 21,341 of KK112662.1, forward strand.
GAATTTTGCATTAATCCTTTTACATTATGTTACGACTGTCTATTTCAAGGACGTAAAACCACTAAAAAAGAATTAAATAAGAAAGTCCATTCTTAGACAAATTTACTTCACGAATCCTATCATTGTCATCGTTCTTGGTATTTTCACACGTCGTATACAAAACAAATGACGGGTCATCCTTCAAGTAAACAGCTTTGCAATTAGAATAAAACCTGAAATAGATGTTACCAAAACTATCGTCTGTATGCTTGCAAGCCGATCGCATGGACCTACTTTACTTCAAAGGGATTGTATCGTCCCCCGTGTGTGGGTGTCGGTAAATCACGTGATCTATTCAGTATTTAACCCCGTTAGATATGAGGGAAAGTTGCATTTTTGTGGCAGGTACATAGAAATCAAGGTAGCTAGCTCTATTGTGATTCCGTTCTTTGCTTACTACCCGTGAAGCTGGGATTTTGTTGGATAGGACGCCGCTTTGTGGAATTTGGTGATCACGTCTATTTTGTCGTTTGTGGAATAGAAAAAACATAATTTTAAAGTAAGTGTTCCCAAGTTTTAATTTTTATTCTAAATTATGGAAAGGTGAGCACAGTACTAAACTTCCAAGAGTTATATTTATGAAGTAAAAGATGTAGAACAGAACCATAAATTTAAAATTAAGTGTTAGCTGCATTTTACAGATTTATTAGTAAAAATTAAAACATTTAATTAATTTAAAAAGCTCTTTTTAAATAATTAGAAGAAAAGTGGCACATTTACAAACAATTGATTTACAAACGAAACAAAACAAAACTGATGTGGCCAAGTGAACATTACCTTTCACCAATTCCATGTTTTAAATACCAAAAAACTTAAACTGAAATATTACAACCGATTGACATTTTGTAAACAAAATCTAGTAGTAAACAAAATCTAGTAGTGTTGTTCCGATAAAATAGAAAAGTCTAAAATCTAGTAAATTATTGTTCTCATAAATAGAAGTCTGTAAAACGACATTTAGAATTATATTTTATTAGGTATAATTAACCATCTGTTAAAACGGGTTTTTTCTAAATTTATACCAAGATAATAAAGTGTTTGCCCCTTTAATCTTTTTATAATTAAAAACTGTATTTTATTAGATAGTTGTAACACGTAATTTAATATTTAACAACTTGTAACACTTACGTGTTGTAACATGTAACTTAATTGGTTTTGAAATAAAGAAAATTATTTTCTTCTATATTATCAAAATTAATTTAGATTTGTTGATACTACAGAATAGTATGAACAAATCTAAATCCATTTTGATCTCCACGTTTACCTCGGTGATAGTTAGGTATCAGTAAACAATACGTGTTTAACAGCAGTAATATGTTATGGATTGCTGCAGAGCTTTTATGAGATTGAAATAAAGTACCTCCTTTTGGGAGTTCATTGAAATCTTATTGTATTCAAGTACCACTTCCGTTTGTCCAATTTTACTCAAAATTTAATCTCTTCTTTATATGAATGCAGAAAGCATAAATGCTGAATAAAGAAATTAATTTTTGTAAGTTTGATATAAGAGTTATTGGGGGCGAAAATATTGGCCCACACAAGCACGTTTCACAAGACACAAGACAGACAGACGTTTCTGGTCAAAACGTTTTGTGGAGACCTTAACTACTGCTTACTCACTGAAAATTCACTATGTGCTTAGTCACTAAAATTCACTTCCAACCTATTTTTGTTTATATATCCAAGCCTTTTTAATTGTTTTCAAGTTAATTAAGAATCGATTATAAACAAAAAAATATCTTTATGAAAATAAATCTATTAATTAAAAAATAAAATCTGAAAGCTTTTAGATTTTTCATTACGCCCAAAGGGGCTTTTTTTAACGGCTTGTGTGTTACCTTTATTTACTAAATACCGTGTTCTTCGCACTTAAACCATAAAATTCAGTTCAACAATACCGAAAATAATTTAAATACCAAAATAATAATACCGAAAAATAGTTTTAAAATAATACCCAAAAATAATTTTAAAATACCAAAAAATAATTTTAAAATACCAAAAAATAATAATACCGAAAAATAATTTAAAAATAAGCCTATCTTTAGAATTTCCGATACACAATCTCGCGCGCTGGAGATAAAAATGTGTGAGTGTGTATGTTTTTTCCGTACAGTGTTGCCATAGCTCGCTTTGAAATCGTTGCGTTTGTTAATATAAAATTCGTCAAAGTTTCACAAAATATGAAATAGACAATAAAAGAAATTCCAAAATTCCAAATTTGCGCTTCCAGATGCTCATATTTGGGTGGATACGTACGTTATTCAAAATTGGATAGCTCTAGGTACCGTTGTTTTATCAAAATGCGAGAAACATACATACATTAATACACATCCTTCATTATTTAATTTCTTTAAATATAATACAGGTCTCTAATATTTGGTGGCAATAATATGAAAAATGAACTGACATTTACAGTGAATGAACACAGAATAGTAAAACGAAATTCTGGGCTAACGCTATTTGGGCTAAAAATGTATAATACGTATAACTTTGAAAAAGGTTTTTCAAAGTTACAAAGTATTTCCGATTCAGATATTTAAGCCTTTACTTCGATGAAGTATCGAATTCGGAACGTTTTGCCCACAACAGATTGCTTTATTGTAGTATGGGATCAGTTAAACAGATCTACTGAATCGGTTTCTTATTTCAAGTGGTATGAGTACAGTTGTAAGTTTTTGATCGAAGTATTTGATAGATATAAAACAGAAATATGAGCATACATTTGTATATGCGTATTTTCTGCAGCAATATTATTATTGCTATTTGGTTTTGTGAAATTCATAATTAGTAATTACAATTAAATACCAGTTAATCAAATTTTTCTGAAGTCCTGCTTAAAATAACGCTGAAATAATCTAAGACTGAACTGGCAAGTTAGAAAAACGAGACATTTTCCATTTTTAGTCCAAAGGGGCTTTGTCCCTGAAGGACTATTGTTTTCGTTTTGCGATTTTGCGTCGGAAACATTCAAAGTCTGTATCACTTTTCAAACTCTTGCCACAAAATATTGCAGCCCTGTATTATATTTAAAGAAATTAAATAATGAAGAAATGGGCATAAATGTATGTATGTTTCTCGCATTGTGATAAAACGACGGTACCTAAAGCCATCGAATTTTGAATGCCGTAATCCTGCTGCGAATATAGGCATCTGGAAGCCCAAATTTGAAATTCGGAATTTGTTTTATTATCTATTTCATATTTTGTAAAACTTTAACGAATTTTTGATGAACAAACTCAAGGATTTCAAAGCGGGCAATGGCAACGTTGTACAGAAAAAACATTTTTATCTGCAGCGCGTGAGCCTGTGTGTAGGAAATTCTAAAGATATGCTCAGTTTAAAATTATTTTGCGATTTTGTTCTTTAACTGAATTTTATGGTTTAAATGCGAAGAACATGATATTCAATAAATAAAAGTAACATACAAAATGTTTAAAAAACGCCCCTTTGGACGTAATTTAAAATCTGAAACCTTTCAGATTTTTACTCAGTATTTTGTGTTTAAATTACTCCTTCCCCCTATTTTTCTTTCTTCAAAAGTTAAAGATATTTCATAATGCAAACAAATGATGGTAGTATATTTGTACGCAAAAATAGTGCGAAATTTCTGTTTATATATTTAGTTGTAAGTACATACCTGCATTGATGATGATACCAATTTTAAAATTTGTGCTGTATTCAAAATTTTTTGTAGAAGATAATAACTATTAAAAACGAAAGTATCAACGATTTTAATAAGTTTCTAAAATAATCTGTAGTAATTCCCTAGTAAACTTTTTGTCTACCACAAAACAATGGTTCTTTTTATTTTTTGTCATTCTTCGTGTAAATGACGTGGTAAAAATGACAAATTTCTACTTTTTAACGAAAAAAATGGTTAGATCTGGGTTATTGGAAAAAATAATATTCTAGCGACATAGCTTAATATTTATTTCGAATAAACAAGCTTCTATTGTTTATTTTTTTAAGAACATTTTGCTTCCTTCTTTTGATACGGTTTCTTTAATGGACGAACAATAGGGAAGTACAACAGAGTAAATATTGAAATTGTTGGAAAATCAGGTACAGTTTATTTCTTTGATTCTAGCGTATCCAAGCTTTCAACACTTACGAAATAAAGATAAAACCATATTTTGAGGAAAATCCTCTGATTTCTGAGAATCTTGCTTCTGTTCATACATATACGAAATAAGTTATTGAAAATTATAGAGCTTTCATAAATTCATCGGGAATAATAAGCTTATCAGTGTCTTACAAGAGCTATCATAAAGAAGGTATTAGATATCTACTAAAATTTATTTTTATTTCATTTAAATCTATTCATTTAATATTAGTTTAAGCTGATACCATTTGTCTTAGTGTAACCTGAATTATTTAAACAGGTTGATATTATTTCAAAATTAAAAATGTTTTTCTACTTAAGTAATTTTTTAATACTAATAATTTTTTAATACTACTACTATATACTATACTAATATTTAGTAATTTAGTAGTAATTTAAGCTAATAAGAAGCCAATGTTTCAATGCAATCATTTACTGGTAGAACTTTCTAATGGATACCTGCTGAATGTTCCAATTGATACCTGTTCTTCTCTTTTGTTATGTTTTCTAATTTTATAAGGTCCTTTCTCTTGCCTTTTAGCATGCCTTCGTGGTGTAACGATAGCACACTCGGCTCGTATTCGAGAGGTCCAAATTTGAGTCCTAGCGAGGGCACTGAACATTTTTCCTGTTTCCTATTTCTGAAAAACCTAATGACTCTAAAACTTTTTTTTTTCGGGGGGAGGGGCTGTTGTTGTTTTTAACTTGCTCTGGCGCAACCTCTTGAACGTCAGTATTCTTTAGGAAAATAATTACTCTTTTGGATATTTTATTTCCAGTCGAACCTGTTCTCAAATATAGGAATTAGTGTCCACCAGCGGCAAAACGGTAAAGCCGCTGAACACTGGTAGCTCGGTCCGAGATTCGAACCCCGCTAACGCTGGCTGCACGGGCGTTTTCGTGGCTTTCCCTATGTGTTAAGTGTATACGAGCCAGTTTCCTTTGGAAAGGTCCTCCACGAAGGCATCCATCCCCTTAGGGAAACAGCCCTTGAGGTTTTGCCGTTATCACATAAACCAATCAATAAAATACAAGGATTTCTTCTAGCAAGAATACACGCTTTCTTAAAACAGCGTTTAATAGTGTTTTACCTTCATTGAAATTTTATAGATATGCTATAATTTATATCATTAATATCATGTAATACTATTATTATTATCAAATTTAACTAAAATTTTAGCTCTGTCAAATTTATATGATAAACCCAAAATCTTACGTGCATTATTTGGGTCATATTAAATTACCGACATCTATAATATCTGATTTCACAATTTATTCTACAATGGTTTTCTTTATATTTCCAATAATCTCTTGAGTTTTATTCTTTTATTACTGTAATATTTTTTCAACTATCCGGGTTAAGCTGATCTTCTTATCATCAATACCTTTTTTCTTAAAAGAAACTTTTGATTAATTTCCCATTTCCATCCATATATGTTCTTTACTTGCCTGTAAGATTTAATTATTAGCCAAATATATATATTCACTTATGCGAATAAATTTTATAAAAAAAGCTGCGGCTTGTTAAATCAACGCTATACAATAACATATCGTCAAATATAACGACATTAGTCTCATGTTCCTCATCTCGAGGGTCCTGGATATTATTTTACATGTATAAAATACTAAATATAAAATGCATCTTCGTTCTCGTCGTTTTATCTTTTCAGAAAATTCATGTGGACAGATGTAACAGAGAAATTTACCACCTATTATACCATAGCTTGCTCGAAAGTAATGTTAGCAATTTTACCCTATAACAGAATTAATTTACTGTAATATTAATAATTGTTTACGGCAACATAAACATCCCACTGAAGGAAGTTCATATGCTTTAATTAGTAATCACTTAAAAAAAGCTTCTTATTATAATACATAACTTGCAGTTATGGTTTTGATTCCTTTTTTTTTATATCAGGGCCTCGGAAGAATTCAAAAGAAATCTTACGACGATGCTACGGTGGCTTGTTTTATTGCTTTTAGGTAAGTATATTTTTAGTTCTAGCATTTTTATTTTCAATATTTTTAGCAGTTTAAAAACCTGGAAATAATAATGATACATTTTAAGAGCGCGATGACGGAAAAACTAGGGACGAGATTTATTTTAAATCTCCTAGAAAGAAATTTAAGGACGTTTCGAATCTATCGAATATCTCAGATATTTTGAACTCTTCACAAAATACTTAATTGTAAAAATACTAACTTTTACTCGATATCAAAATCTATTAATTAAAGCAAAATTTGTAATTTACGTTTAACAAAAACAAATTTAAGACTATAAATTTTATAAATACACTTGCATAATTAAGAAAATGCGAATGAAATTTAGTGAACGAAGTTCTTCATTGAAGCTCTCGAGTTTTGGAATTTATTTTGCAACAGGATTTGGCAAAAAACAATCGAGTAAAAGTTCTAACTACTTTTTTTAATGCTTTCTAAATCGTAATGAATGTAATATTTCGACAAATCCAAACACAATACTCCAGAAATTTACATGTATGGGCACTCAGAGCTACCATGAAAAGATCCTGCGTTTTGCTCACCTGCGTTTCAGTTTAAAATATATCCAAATCCAACGCAATCGCAACTTTTACGCTCTTTTTTTCCATGAATAATTCTGTTAGATATAATAATAATTCTGTATATATCTAGAATAATTCTGTATATATCTCCAGTGGATACCATCTCATGTTGGAGTGTATGGTAACGAAACAGCTGACGATCTGGCAAGAAAAGGTTCTGGTCTCCCTATACCCAGTTCCACTAATTTATGCCCAACCGAAATTCATGCCTATTACAAACACAAAACTAACACGTCATGGAAAATTTCTCCTGTTCACCAGTGGTATTTCGCTGAACAATCAGGCCTGTCACTTCTGAGTAAAAGATCTAGGTCTATCCAAACGGCCATGGCCAGATTCAGAAGTGGGCATCTTCGATGCATGAAATTCAGAGAGAGAGAAAAGACCTTCCCTTCGCGTTCCTGCTCCCTCCCTGCCTCTCCCGCTCACCTACTGGATTGTATAGGCGTCTCCCTGAGACAGCTGTCGGCTGAGCAGGACGACATCTGCGATCTGCTTGTGCGGCAAGGTCCCTTGGACTTGGTGTAGGCTTTCCTGCTCCAAGGGGATTTGAAACAACAACAACATTCTGTTAGATATTAATAAAACTAAGCACTCCAAAGTTTTGAGTTAAAAAATTTCTAACAGGATTCAAATAAAAATAGAAAATTTTGAATAACCAAAAAAGTCAGAAACATTCTCAAGATTCGTGAAATTCAGGAAGTCGCATCTTTAAACTAGAAATATTAAATACTATAAATATTTTATAAGGTATTTTCTCCCTCCTTCTAGCACGCTTTCGTGGGGTAATTGGAAGCATACTCGACGCGTATTCCAGAAATTCAGGTTCGAGTCCCGGCTTGAACATTGCAACATTTTCCACATCTCCTGCTTCAAAATAAACTAATGATTCTACAGTGGCGCCCGAACTAAAAAGTGGTGGGCAATAATTCAACATTACCAGAATTTGGCGACTGGATTCCCTAATTCCCAGTCACCTTTTAAAAGGAAGAGTATACAAAGCATTTTCTCCCTTTTTTCAGCAAGTCTTCGTGGTGTAACTGTAGCACACTCAGTGCGTATTCGAGAGGTCCAGGTTCGAGTCCCAGTGAGGGCATTGCTCATTTTTCATGTATCTTGCTTAAAAAAAAACCTAATGACTCTACAAATCCCCTTGCTAAAATCTTTTCACAAAATATCTAAACAATTCAATTTGCGTACCTTTAGCACGAATTCACTATAAGTATATTTTTTTTTCAGTCTATTAGCTAATCTAGTTTATAGCGTTCTTCGGTTTCTAAAAGTCATTTGACTATTTAGACGTTATTTTACTGAGGGGATGAAGACTCGTTTTGGGCCATCGGTTTCCATATACGGTTATATATCAGCATATCAGCGTTTTTAGGTATCAAAACACATTATGTATAGTTATATTTATATTCACAATAATAGTTTTTTTACTTAAAAATATTGCGTAAAATGTAATATTTCAACTAATCTGTTTTAAGCAAAATTGCACATGCATTTCAGTTTAAAATATAAGCGAATTTTACATTAATGATGCTGAGTTTTAAAATGTACGTGCTGTACATATTGTTACGAAATGTCAGGGCGCAGTAAGAGAGCTTCCCCGCAAAGCAGGTTTAGGGTTGCCAGAAAATGGCAAGGAAAGGCAGGGTTGCCATATTTGACAATAAATCGTTCATTTGGCGACAAAATTGGCGATATGCTATAGACGCATGGAGAACCTTCTGAGACGAATTCTTACTGGTTTAGCCCAGAATGTTCTCGAACAGAAGGCAAATGCTGTATAAACCTTGCCGGTACTCGGAGAGTCAGTCAGTCAGGAGATTTTTAGTCCAAAGGGGAGTTAGACCCAAAGGGTTATTAGTCTCAAAATGGCACTTTGCGTCGTTTCACTTTCTGTTTTCGTCTTTTCATTTTCGTCGTCTTTCTGCGTTGGTTCACTTTTCAAACTGTTGCTCCAAATATTATCGCCAGGCACTATATTTAAAGAAACTAAATAATGAAGAATCTGCGTGAATGCATGAATGTTTCCGCATGGTGAAGAAACAACGGTACCTAGAACCATGAAGTTTTGAATAACTTAGTCCTTCAACCAAGCAGTTTAATAGGCATTTGGAAATCCGAATTTTGAATTTCGAACTTGTTTTATTACCTGTTTCATACTTTGTAAAACGAATTTTTATTTAAGAAACTCAACGATTTCAAAGCAAGCAACGGCAACACTGCACGAAGGAGGGGAAAGAAAAAAAACTGAAAGGTTTCAGATTTTAAATTACGTCCAAAGGAAAATTTTTTAACATTTTGTGTGTTACCTTTATTTATGAAATATCATGTTCTTCGCTCTTAAACCATAAAAGTCAGCTCAACTGCAATATCGCAAAATAATTATAAAATGAGTATATCTTTAGTATTTCCGATACACAGTCTCACGCGCTTTAAATAAAAAGTTTTCTCCCCCCCCCGTGGAGTGTAGCCATTGCTCGCTTTTAAATCGTTTGAGTTTGTTCATCAAAAATTCGTTAAAATTTTACAAAATATGAAATAGATAACAAAACAAATTCCAAATTTGGGCTTCAAGACGCGCATATTTTGGTGGAAACGTACTTTATTCGAAATTGGGCTGCTCTAGGTACCGTGGTTTTGTCACATTTGGAGAAATATACATACATTCATGCAGATTCTTCATTAATTAATTTCTTTAAATATAATACAGTGCTGCAATATTTGATGGCAACAGTTTGAAAGTGATTCAGACTTTTCATGTTTCCGACGCAAAATCGCAAAACGAAATGAATAGTCCTTCAGGGACAAAGCCCCTTTGGACTAAAAACATTTTTACCTCCAGCGCAAATTATCCAAAATTCCTCCTTCACTTTCTTTGAATTTCCAAATATTAGAATCAGATTACATTTCTTAAAAATCAGGATGCATTTAAGGTAATTTAATCTTAAAATTTGTAAAACGTAAAGATGTTTAAGAGCTCTTAACTCTATAACATTTAAAGATGTTAAGAGTAATTATTGACTTTGCTGCACAATTAGCAGCTGCATGCATTGTCTCGTTTAGCAGCATATAAAATTCCAAATCGTGCTGAGAATATGCAGAGTTAAATATATCTAGAATAAACTATCTATAGTTATAAAACATAGCCACAAAATATCTAGCATATCTAAAGCCACATAGAAAACGATAATAGGTATAATTCGAGCTAAAATTTGAGTCCAATTGCCTCCTGCGAAGACGATCGGTATCAGAAAGCAAATATATTCCTAAAACAAAATAATCGCAGATTTCATATTTTGTAAGACTGATTAAAATAGCATATAGACTTTCCAAATGGCGAAAAGCATACGAAAATTGAAAAATTACTGAACCGTGTAGGCATTACTATTCTCCTCTATTTTACTTTTTATAATAGTATCCTCGATATAAATATGTGTTGCATATCAATTCCAAGCTTTTATTGTTCATTGTTTTCAAATATACTTGTTATTCGTTTTAAAAGGTGAACAAATATGGAGACGGAGCGTGAAAATCATTCTCAATTGACATTCGTACTACAATGAACTATCGGAACGTGAGAAGATGGCTCGTGAAATAATTGTAACAATTTCGAAGGATCAGTCAATCTAAGAAGACAATCTTTCCCGCAGTGTGAGCATATGCTTAAGAATGAACTAAGAATGGTGCATATTTTATGTTGAGTCTTTTTGAATGACTTTTAGAAAACTGATATTTTAAAGATTTGTCCGTAATTTGTAATTTACAGAGAGCTAAATGGTATAAAATATGTGATTAGAAATGCAACAGAACATTTTGGTAAAAGTACTTGCCAGTTTCTTATAACTAATTGACTAACACTGGAAATCGTTTTGGGCACCCCCTTTATGGTTGCGATCGGCTGCACCAATCGTATGTAACTATGTATATATATATATATATATATATATATATCGACAAAAGACAAAAAGACAAGAGAATATATAAAACGCTGCAATAGATTTGCGAAGGTTCATTGCGTAGATAGAATGATGAGACTTGCAGACAGACGTAGTCCTTGATTCAATACATTTTATTTCTGGTTTTCTGGTTAAAGCAGTGCTGGAGATGTAATATATAATTTACATCATTACGAAATTGTGCATTTTTTGCTTTAAAAGGGTAACTATGTGGTTCTTATGCCTTTAATTAATCTGCATGCAATAGTTGTAGAATTATCAACAATTTAAAAGTGGCTAGTTAAGCCTAACGAATCGCCATTTGTTTACATTTGAAGCACGGTAGAATAGTGAATTAGTCAGTTTCTGCACCTTGAATGTCTTTTTGCCCAGTGGCACTAAAAGTAATCTTTCAGTTTTGTGCACCAAAAAATCTACCTTCTTGCACACTACCCGAATTGCTTGTTTTTGAATAGAATCTGGTTAGTTTCATTCAAAATTACGGCACCATACATAATATAAAATAAAATTTCATTCAATTGATTTCATGAGGTATCTTCAAAAAATAAAACCGCATTTATAAATGCTTGTTCCTTCGGATCTCTTTAAAGAGTGCATAAATAGATTATTTAGGTATTTATAAATAATATGCTGTAAACTAAGAAAAATTTATTGTAAAAGTGCAAAGAGGTTAAATTTTTCGTAAAAGCTCTAAAGAAGTTGTAAAATATACAAAAGTGATTCAAAAGTATTAAAAATGCTGTTTATATTTACAATAGTGTAAATATTATCTATGAACTGCAAAGAAAGTGCATTTATTTTTAGATGTATGAAATTAAATTATGTAAAGAGAATAAAGATTTTAAAAAATTTCCTCCTAAAGTTAGAATGATCAATAAGAATATTGTAAATGAAATAATTATTTTTTAAAAAGCTTTCAAGTATTCAAAATTTTGAAAAGGCATAGTGCGTTTAAAGATAACCATAAATTCGGTGCAAAGACATATAAATTGCGTAAAGAACATTTATCAGAATGTAGAGCACTGTATAAATATATGGGATCAATGAAGAATATTAACTCAGAAATAAGATATTTTTATATAGGTACTTACGTATTATCGCAATCAAATTAGAAGAAATCGCCAAAATTTCAGAAGTGGCCAAACTCTGGCAGCCGTGCGCAAATCAGTTCGTACCTTCTCCGTAGATTGGCCCCGGTAGAAGAGCGAAGTATTTTATTGTACACTACATGGATATGCATTTAGACTAACTTGAGAATGGTATACATTTTCTGTCTATCGGAAAAGTAAAAAAATCTGATGTGTACACCACATGACTTGCTTGTACGGAATATTAAATTATACGCATTTTTCCTGCCTTTCATTTAAACTTATTTCCTCGAACTTCATTAGAGTATATTTCTCAAAGAATTAATTCAGTTCTCACTTCGCGACAAGGCAAAAATAGGTAAAAACTCAAAATATCTATATTTAAAATTATACAGAAAAGCATAAAATAATAAATGCAATTAAAATAGTTAAAAGAATTTTTTTACAATTAAAATTTTACGCAAAAACAGACAATTCGGCAGATTTTTCGCTGCACAAAACTGAAAATTTACTTTTGATCTGACTCGGCAAAAAGACACTGAAAGTATAGAAAGTGACTTAATTTGTGGACGCTGAGTCAATATATGGGGTAACTTAATAACTTACATGATATTTCCAGAAAGCATTAAGCATGATTTAATTTGCAATAATAAAAGAAGACGTTATCTTTGTCGTTGCGAAGCTTAGTTTCTGTAGATTGGCAACAAATCCACTATTCTGCTAAGTTTCAAATGTAAACAAATATGGCTGCTATGTTAAACAAGTATTAGGGTTAGCCGGAATAAGAAACTTTACCCGAAGATAAGAATAACATAATTCAATCATTTTTTAAAGCAAAAAATGCACAATTTACAGGCATATAAGAATAACGAAACTGAGCTCACGGAACCGAGTAACAGAGCGGATATATATAAATACATACATATATTTATATACTTTTGGAACGGCTGATTGCAACCAAAATAGGAGGTGCACATCTACATGATATAGCAGTCCTATATACGAAATTTCGACTCTCTGAGGCTACTCGTTTTGAGTTATGCGAGTTACATGCAAGCATAGTTACGTACGTACGTACGCATAGACGTCACGAAAAAATCCCTGCACAATCCATTTTTAATTAGCTTTGTAATTTGTTTGGGGGAAAAGAGTCCTTTATTCTGCCCTTACGTACAGATGTGACGCAAAAAGATAGTTAAAATGCATTCGATAGCGGTCAAAATGGATATTTTCATTGAAATATAGTACCCGAACCTTTTTCGCTATTACAGTACTTCCTTTTTACATCGTACAAGGAATTAAAAACACATATATGACATAATGGGATATACTCCGATTACCTGAGAGATCACGTGACTCGTGTACAGCTAATGTAAACAATAATGTAGATAACCTTGGAGATCACGCGATTTATTTAGAGATAATGTAAACAAACAAGGTCATTATTCATCTTCTTCTTTTGCGGAATGTATCTTATTCTTTAAAAATATTGAATGCCCTTAATGAGATACATCATGAATTCAAGGGCATTTTTATTTAAATCAATCCGTTTCAAAAATGAAAAGACAATATTCTTAGGAACTCCAGTTATTTCTTTCAAACAGTAAGTTTATAAATCAATAACAGACTGATTAAATATGAGGGAATAATATCTTACTATTTACCGAATGGCACAGACTAGAATGAAAAATGAAGCAACGTATTTACAGTGAAACAACTCAAACTCTTATTTTGAGACTTATAGCCCTTCTGGGCTAACAGCATGCAATGAGCAATTAAAATTAGATCAAATATTAAGAGGTAAATAAAAGTATTAACAAATTAAATTTAATGAATTATAAAGAACAAATTAAGCTAAAGTAGTACTTGTGCACCTCCCTTTTGGGTGGCAATCAGCCCACCAAAAGTATATAAATATTATTCTTATATGTTGGTAAATTGCACATTTTTTGCTTTAAAAATGCTTGAATTACGTTGCTCTTATTTTCCGGTTAAGGTTTTTATGCCTTAAGTTAACCTGAATTCAATAGTTGTACAATTATCAACAATTTAAAAGTTGTTTCAGTGAGGCCAAGCCTAATTTTTTACCATAGCAGCCATATTTGTTTACGTTTGAAACTTAGCAGAATAGTGGATTTGTTGCCAATCTAGAGAAACTAAGCTTCTCCACAACAAAGATAACGTTTTCTTTTATTATTGCGAATTAAATTATGCTTAATCCATTCTAGAATTATCATTTAAGTTATTAAATTATCCGATATATTGACTCAGCATAGCGTCCATAACAAATTAAATCAGTTTTTATGTCTTCAATGTCTTTTTACGGACAGAGATCGAAAGTAAATTTTCAGTTTTGTGCACCGAAAAATCTACCTTCTTGCCCGCTGGCCGAACTGCTTGATTTTGCGTAGAAACTCTAATTTTAATTCTAAAATTTAGTCTTTAAATTGTTTAACTGTATTTATGTTTTATATTTTTCTATATTTTTCAATTTTTAATAAAGATATTTTGAGGTTTCATGTATTTTTGCCATCTCGCGAAGTGAGAAATGAATTAATTGAATGAGAAATATATCTATAATGAAATTCGAGGAAATAAGTTTAAATGAAATGCAGGAAAAAATGTATATAATTTAATGGCCCGTACAAATAGCTCATGTGTGCGCATCAGATTTTTTTATATTATTAAATGTATTTTTTTACTTGTAGTAAGACAATGATTTAGTAGAGGCTTTGAGTATAAGTTACACTAAATATACTGACGTATTTTAGACTAACCTGCATTGTAAAGTACATATTTAGACGCTGGAAGGTAATTAATTACATAATAAAGCTAAAATTGCATAACGGCGTAGGAAAATTTGCAATTTTTTTCTTGGGGCACTGTTAAAATTTTGTTTTAGAACATCGCCACGATTCAGTTTAGCGCCATTTTTCCAGTAGAAAGTATTGTAAATGTAAGAATTGAAACTGTGGAAATTTATCAAATTGTTTTGTATGTTCCCGTGGTTTACGGAATGAGTCCAGCTAGTAACTTTGTAGAGTCATTAGATTTTTTTTTTTTTGATGCAGGAGACGGGAAAAATGTGCAATGACCTCGCCGGGATTCGAGACTGGACCTCTCCAATAGGCGTGAAGTATGCTATCGTTACACAACGAAGGCATGTTGGAAGGCGGAAGAAAATACCTTATATATTCCTTCCCCCGTGGGTCCACGTAGAGAACTCTGCGAAGCAACTGTCTAGGATCTGTACAAAGGCAGTCTCGGCCGCGGGGGTATACGAATTATGAACCTAGAGGTTCTGGAGGCCCCGGAAAGCTTATTCATTGGCCGGCCCGTGGATTCGGCAGGTCTTAGAGTAGTCGGTTCTAGTGGCCTGGGGATAGCGCTTCTGGTTTGCTGGGTAATGATGAGGGCCCACTGCGATCGGCAACCCGACCGACTAGTTGGTAGTAAATTGACGACCAGTGGCGCTCTGGAGTCGTAGTTACTCCAGGTGCATTGGTGCCGATCCCTTCAAGGTTCTGGGACAGGGGTGGAACCCCTGGACCTAGGACCCTAAGGCTGCGTTCACACGGGAGCATAAAGGGGCATAAGTGGTTTAAGCCGAGCTGCGTTGCCAAGACAACCAGTCTGTGCTACGTCACAAAATCTGGTTTAGGGCTCTTGGCGTAAGGTTCTAACTTTTCAACTTTTTGCCGACTTGGGATAAGCGTCGTCCAATCATAGCAAAGCTAAAACGAGTGGCAACAAGCAGAGCGAACGCGGGAAAGCTGTAGACTCATCCACACATGCGCAAATTTAGCTTCTCTCATTGGCCACAGCTTAGACCCCCGTCTCGCAGGTGTGAACGGAACTCCCGTATTTTATGCCCTTTATGCCCCGTTTGAACGCATCCTTAGTGTCATTAAGTTGACGGAAAGGAGAACGCCCAAAATCTTACCTAATATACTCCCCCTTGGACCCAATCGCCAAATCCTGGTGGTGACAAATTATCGTTCACCACCTTTTAGTTCGGGCACCACTGGAGTCATAAGTTTTTTTAAAATTTTTTTTAAAACAGAAAACATGAAAAATTGTGCAAAGTCCTCGACAGGACTGGAACGTGGACATCTCGAATACACGCGGAGTGAGTATGATGGAAGGAGGGAGAAAATACCGTAACTTAAAGATCCATTGTTTGAATGCTGACAAGGGCACAGTTCGTTTTCGCATTTGCGGCTTAGAAAATCCTGACGAATTTTGCGAAATGAAAAAAATTTGTCACTTGTTAGTTATCTTAAGTCAAAACTCAAGTGGTGGCTTCCTCGAAGCCCGAGAGGGGCCATCTGTAAATCCTTATTGAGCTGGATAAAAGAGTAATTTAACCTTTCTCTGGGCTTGTCTTTTCGACGTGAACTCAACGACAATCAGCTACACCGCTCATAAGTATTCTCAATACCAATTAAATTACATGTTATTACATATTACAGCACGTAACTGTTACATGTTGTTACAGATTAAATTACCCGTTACAATTATCCAATAAAATACAATTTTCGATTTAACTAAAACATTATAACTTTACACTAAGTTTCAGAAATAATAAAAGTGAAAAGTTCTTTTAACTTTAGAATTTTTTTTTAAATTTGCAATTAAAACGTGCATGGCATTCATAAAAAGATCAGTTTAAATCATCAGAAATGCTGTTTTGGAATTCAAAATATTTTCGTAAAAACTGGACAAACAGCAATAATAATTGGTAAATTATCCCTAAATAGAGTTCTACAACCATGAAAAAATTATTAAATAAATGGCTGAAAATTCCATAACTATCCTTTTTGATAATTTGTTATGAAAATTCCTGTTGCACCACGAGTTTTCGATTTATTATTGTTAACCCATATTTTACTCGAAATTTTAGGGAATAAAAGGTTTAAATCTTCAAGGAAATTTATTAATACACCTCTTTTAATAACTGCAACTTCCTCTTAAATTTTCAAAATACGAATTAAAGAAAACTTAAAATTAATTTGGGAAGAACGAATACATAACATTATAAAGAAATAAAGTAATAGGAAATTAAGTTTCGAATAAATTCGAAACTTAAAAAGAAAACACTGATAGAGATTTTTTGATAATAAATAATAAAAGTTAAAACCTTTTAAAGTGGGGTAGTCTCTCCTACATTCACACTTGTGTTCAGATCTGGTAATTGCATGTGATATCAAGATATCTTTAGACTGTATGGTAGTTTTTATCAGTAGATAGCCTAATCATGTAGCATTTTTAATTTACACCTAACATCATCTCACGATATTTTATAATGCTGAAATTTGTAAGTTTCGCTGTATACTTACATACTAACCAGTTAAAATGAATGGAAAGTGCAAAACGTACTCAGCATTTCCCCTTACTACCAATTATTCAGGAACACGTTTCTAAAAGCATTTAAATCAATAGGTCGCATACATAAACATACTACCTATAAGAATCTTACGTACTAATATGGACAAGGTACACTGCACAAAAAAAGGGGGGGACAGTTCTATGCTCCTGTTCTACTGGGTCAATTCACAAAATTCAACTTGCCTTTTCCATGTCTCGAAAGCGCGGTATAGGATATGTATTAGATTTATGTATAGCGTTGTTCTAATATACATATCATTGTTCTAACATAGGTATTTTGTCATAAAATCAGACTTTTTCGGAAATAACATACCAATTTTTTCCATACTTCGATTCTACGTCCAAATTAAGCCCAGATACTAAATTTTGTAATTTTTGGTGAGAATTTTATGCAGAAATTTAAAAATTTATCTTGGCGCACTGTTTTTTTACGTTGCTCCAAGAATAATTCGCTTGGCGAACTTCCTAATTTATAGCAACCATTTTTTTTTTGATTGCCACGAGAGGAAAAAGTCATCATTCATACTTTCAAATAATTAACAAAGTGCGTAAAACACATTTTCGTTATTATCGCGTAGAATAAATACGCCAAATTTGAAAACGCACCAAAATGTGAATTCACCTATATCTCCGGAAAGTTTGAATAAAAAGCTCTAATTTTTTGCAGGTATGCTTAGAAATACGTATCCTAACGTTAGAAATATATCCTAAGTCGCGCTTTCGAGACATGAAAAAAACGCAATTTGAATTTTGTCAATCGGCTCAGTAGAACGAAAGGTATAGAAGTGCCCCTCCCCCCTTTTTTTCCCCTTTCTCTCTCTCTCTTTTTTTTTTTTTTTTTTTTTTTTTTTTTTTTTTAACAACTCTAGAGTTTATTTGGAAATTTTGGAGCGAGAAACGTAAGAAAATCAACTGTGCTTTCGATGTATTCGAACTATAGGTTTTCCGATTGCTGTCGGGTTATACTGTCACTTAACCTCGTTCACACGGAGATTTTAAAATCATAAGCAGTCTAAACCGATGTTCATACATCTGAGGTTAAGTTTCAGCGCAAGTAAAATTTATTCTTAATTGTTATTATTAATGTTTAATTCATGAATGTGGATTTCACATAATTTAACATTCTAGGTATTTACAGTAGGGTAAATATATATGTATACATATAATTTTATATGAAGTTTACACACATCAAATATCTCAAAAAAATAACCATTATATTCTACCTTCATTGAAACCTGAATATTACTCTTACATTTTATGTTTCAGAGAACTGTATTTTTAAAAAAAAACGGCATTTTACGGAAATGAGTGGTATTCCATACTTCTGAAACTTAATAATTCCTAATATTTAAAACTAAAAAATATTTAAGAGAAAAAAAATCTGAGAGCTTTCAGATTTTATATTATGCAAAAAGGGGCGTTTTTTTAACGTTTTCTGTGTTAAATTTACTTATTAAATATCAAGTTCTTCGGGCTTAAACCGTAAAATTCAATTCAATAGTAATATCTCAAAATAATTTAAAAAGTGCATAGCTTTAGAATTTCCGATACACAGTCTCCCGCGCTGGAAATAAAAATGTTTTTTTTTTCTGTACAACCTTGCCATTGCTCTCTTTGAAATCGTTGAGTTTCTTCATCAAAACTTCTTTAAAGTGTTACAAAATATAAAATCGATAATAAAAAAATTCCAAATTCCAAATTTGGGCTTTCAGATGTTCATATTTTGAGGAGGATTGCGTTATTCAAAATTGGATGAGTCTGGGTACCGTAGTTTTATCACAATGTGAGAAACATACATCTATGCAGATTCGTCGTTATTTAATTTCTTAACATATAACACAGGGCGATAAAATTTGGTGGCAACAGTTTGAAAAGTGATACGGACATTTACAGTCAATCGACGGAAAATGGCGACACGAAATTAATAGCCAGTCATATATACAATTGTGATTCAGAAAGGCATTCTAAAATATTTCCAAAACGATTTCCATTAGAATTCTTGAAACATACGTCAAAACTTCTATCATTGTTCGCCAAAACTATTCATTAATTAAGAATAGCGAGATACGGGAACAATAATATTCTTCCTGCTTTCATTCGATTCATATCGATGTTTCATCGGAAAGGGATCGCTGGTATTTTAAACGAGAGTGATGTTCTGAAATTCTGACAATTTGTTGTTGCGTGACCAGAAATACCATTTCCCAGCGAAAAGGTGACACTGTTTAACTTTTGACACAAAGAGGGGAAAGTGCGTGAAGGATGTGCTATCAGATAAGCCTCAAGAACAACTGACTCTGACCTGGATCCCAGGAAACTGAGATGGATCACTAGCAACGCGGGAAAAGTGATGGAACAATGGACACCCTTGCTTAATTTTGCGACTTTCTATCACGTGATGTTACAACTTCTTTCTCAAATGGATTCCATTTCCATTAAACGCGTGGAATAGAGCTGTGAAATCTTTTTAAATGTTATGCAATTACATTGAACAATTCATACTTTTTACCTCATGTTTCATTAATTGGTAAGCGCAGACGACTTCTTTGTTTCCTTGTACCAGAGAATGTTTATTGTCTTAAAATATGCTATGAATTTTTTAATACCAGGAAGTCGGAAATAATTTATTTATTGCATCAAACTTGGCACATGTTTTCTGCACCATACGTGAATCAAAAATATCTTGACTTATTTGGAATATCTAAATAACTAATATGCAGTGCTGTTTTATATAATGATTTATTTCAGAAAAGAATATTAAATCTATTCATTGCTATTTTTAGCCCAAAGGAGCGCTAGCTCAGAAGGGCTGTTAGTCTCGAAACGGCATTCAGCGTAGGTTCACTATAAACAACGTACCACTTTTTAAATTGTTGCCATCAAATATTATCGCCCTGTATTATATTTAGAGAAATTAAATAATGGAGAATCTGCATGACTGTGTATATGTTTCTCGCATTGTGAAAACACGACGGTATCTAGAGCCATCCAATTTTCAATAAGGTAATCTTCAACCAGAATATGGGCACCTGGAAGCCCGAAATCTGACTTTCGAGTTTTTTTATTATCTATTTCATATTTTGTAAAACTTTAACAAATTTTCAATTAACGAAACTCCAAACGTTAAAAAATCACCCCTTTCGGAGCAATATAAAATCTGAAAGCTTACAAATGTTTTAGTTTTATTTATTATTAGCCGAAAGGGCGTTAGCCCAAAAGGCCTATTAATTTCGTTTTGGCATTTTGCATCGATTCATTTTCTGCGTTGATTCACTTTTCAAACTGTTGCCACCAAATATTACAGTCCTGTATTATATTTAAAGAAATTAAATAATGAAAAATCTGCATGAATGTGTGTATGTTTCTCCCATTGGGATAAAACAAGGGTACCTAAAGCCATCCAATTTTGAATAACGTGCGCGTCCACCCGAATATGCGCATTTGGAAGCCCTAAAATTTGGAATTTGTTTTATTATTTATTTTATATTTTATCAGACATTAAAGAATTTATGATTAACGAACTCAACGATTTTAAAGTGAGGAATGGCAACACTGTACGAAGAAAAACCATTTTTATCTCCAGCGCACGAGACTGTGTATCGAAAATTCTAAAAATATGCTCATTTTAAAATTATTTTGCGATATTGCTGTTGAAATGAATTTTATGGTTTAAGTGCGAAGAACATGATATTTAATAAATGAAGGTAACACACAAAACGTTAAAAAACCGCTGCTTTGGGCGTAATGTAATGTATTTCTATGTACGTATTTATTATTATTATTGTTAATGTAAATTAATCCTTTTTTATTTGCAATTATTCGACTAGAGCTGGTGTTCATGAAATAGTCTAATAATAACGCAGGTCATATAGCAAATTTGGTTTCGGAGGGGGGAAAAGACATTTAACAAAATTTTTGCATAGCATATTAGAAAATTAATAGTCACAAAAATTCGATTCTTATTGGATGTTGATTTAACAATTCAAATGATTTTGGGATTTTTAAAGATTTCGTCAGTCAGTACTCAAATGCACTGACTTTAGTCTGAAATCGATACTAAATAAAGGCTATATTGTGGAAATTGTTACTTCTAAATGGCCTTTCTAGAACAAGAGTATAAAAAGAGCAAGTAATTTTAAAAATTAACAAAATTAAATAAAAGTGAAAATATAAATGGAAATATTCAAAAAATAAAATAAAAATCTGAAAGTTTTCAGATTTCACATTACGCCCAAAGGGGCGTTTTTTAACGTTTTGTGTGTTACCTTTATTTTTTAAATATCATGCTCTTCGCACTTAAACTATAAAATTCACTTCAACAGCAATATCACAAAATATTTAAAAAGAGCATATCTTTAGAATTTCCGATACACAGTCTCGCGCGCTGGAGATAAAAATGTCTTCTTTTTCCGAACAGTGTTGCTACTGGTCACTTTAAAATCGTTGAGTTTCTTAATCAAAAACTCGTTAAAACCTTACAAAATACGAAATAGATAATAAAACAAGATCCAAATTTGGGCATCCATACACCCATATTCGAGTGAAGGACTACGCTATTCAAAATTTGACGTCTGTAGGTACCGTTGTTTTTTCACAGTGCGAGAAATAGACATACATTCATGCAGATTCTTCATTATTTAATTCCTTTAAATATAATACAGGGTTCTAATATATGGTGGCAATAATTTAAAAACGAACCGACATTTATAGAGAACCAACGCAAAATGCCAAAACGAAATTAATAGGCCTTCTGGGCTAACGTCCCTTTGGGCTAAAAACAGAATGGTTAATACTGTCTGAGAATAAAAGAGAAATATCTACGTTTTAGTATACAAATAAACAAATGGAGTGACTTTGTCATTTAAAAATTTCTTATGACATTTATATTTAAAAATTAATTTTTTTCTTTATAAATTTCTTTGAGTATTAGAATGTAATCTGAAGTTTTTAGTTTGAAATAATTTTAACTATTTTTTAATAAATTAAATTAATTAATATCAATACATTTAAAGGATCCGAGGCTTCAAGAATGAGTTATCTTACTTGGAATATCATCAAAGGCAAATTTGTGTTGGGTAATATGTGGACATTAATTAATTGCACGTATTTAAATACATTTCTTATTCCATTCGTTTGACGTTTAAGTGCAAGAAATATGAACTAAGCTTCGATATAAGCAATTAAACACAATTAAAATAAGTTTTGAATAATTTCTAATTTAGTTGCTAATTAAATGTTTATTTTTTTTAGGAGCAGTTTACAACAGTTACGTTCAAGTGAGTCAAATTTAAAAATATTGTCAAATTTTTAGAAACATGTGTCTCATATGCTTCAGATTTGAGTCATTTTTACAACTGTTTACGATGCATGTTCTACTATGGAATATATTTAAGTACTACATTTGCTTGTTAACAGTTAAAATTTAAACACAAATAAGCTAATAATGGATATATTAAAATAAAAAGCATTTTACTTTTACATTTTTTTAAAAATTTTTATACTGAGGAATAATTTACTTTTCTCCATTATATAAAAATTCACTTGCTTTTAGATAACGAATTTTTAGTTATTTAATAAAGAATAATTTTAGAGAATTTTTTTAATCATATGCTTTAAATTTATGCATATATATGTTTAAAATAAATTACTTTGATTTTCATTTATACTGTATTTGAAACAAGTATGATGATTTCAAAATGTTTACTGATACATACGAGATATATACATATATGTATATAATACTAACACTACATGTATGTGAAAACTGATATGGAATTAGATCAAATAACCTAGATTAGCTATTACTCTGCGTTATAACATTAAAGCTACTAAAATATATAGAGAGAGATTAAATGCAAATGTCCCGCTGCAAAGCGACACCTAAATTTACCTAGTTACATTTATAATTTGTTAGTATTTGTGTTCGTTTAAGAAATTGGTTAACTTTAGGGGCTACAAACTTAGATTTAAAAGAAATCTGATGTATACACCACATGACTTCCTTCTGCGGAATATTAAATGACACTCATTTCCAAAAGTTAAGCACGAAGACGTAAAATGCAAAAAAAAACCCAACAAATACTGCTTTGATTGACACAAAATTCGGCAGAAAATGAGCATATATATTTATGCATAAAACAAAATCAATAATTATATACAGAAATGAAAACAATATTAAATTTTTGTAAGTTATCAGATAATGACATACTGGAGACAAACAGAATTATGTATAAAATAAAAATAAACATCATAAAATGAAAAAAAAGGGTATGTGATAGGGTGAAATAGGGTATGTGATCCCCTCTCATCTGTATACAAAGTTTACACCTTGCGATCATGCTTTCAATTAGGAGGTCAACCAACGCATAATTAAGCAATCGTCATTCTTCATATAGAGCAGTTTCCAGTTCAATAAGAGTGGCTGGAGGTGGAAAACGTGAAGATACAGCACGGCCCAGAGCATCCCAAATGTTTTCAATGGGATTAAGGTCGGGCGAATATGCTGGCCACGCCATACGCGCAATTCCTTCGCTCTCCAGGTAGTCATCGACGATGTCAGCTCTATGAGGACGTGCGTTATCGTCCATTAAAACAAAAGTAGAGCCAACTGCTGCAGCGTACAATCTCACAATGGGTTCTAAGACTTCATCTCGATACTGGACAGCTGTCAAAGAACCCCGGTCGGTGCCGTATCCTAATGAAATCCCTGCCCACACCATAATGCTTCCGCCTCGGAATACGTGATGTTCCGTGATGTTCTGGGACTGACGCGTGTTTGTTGTTGACCCCATATCCTTATACATTTATCATCTGGCTCCAGAGCAAATCTTGACTCATCCGTTAACATGACATTGCCCCAGTCAGACACATTCCAATTGACATGTTCCCGGCACCACTGTAATCGTGCCCCTCTTGATTGGACGGATAGAGGAATACAAACTCGAGGTACCCGGGTTACAGTCCACTCATATGTAATCTTCGGCGTACAGTAGCTGCAGATATCATCTTACCAATGGACGATGTAACCAGATGTCACACGTGTGGAGGTCGTTCTGCGATCCCGCTTGGCTACAATAGCAATATATCGATCGTCCGCGGGGGTTGTAACCCTTCGGCGACCGGCTACGGGCCTTCGGACAACTGTCTGTGTGGTTTGGAATTG
Organism: Stegodyphus mimosarum; assembly: GCA_000611955.2. Taxonomy (NCBI): domain Eukaryota; kingdom Metazoa; phylum Arthropoda; class Arachnida; order Araneae; family Eresidae; genus Stegodyphus; species Stegodyphus mimosarum. The sequence goes on from KK112662.1 coordinate 45,667, forward strand.
TTTCCATAAACGTGAAATTACAGAATGATGAACGCCGAAGAAAAGAGCAACATCTGTGATCGACTGTTCTGCTTCAATGCGCCCCACAGCACGCCAGCGTTCAGAATCTTCCATTCGTCTTCTGGAAGTCATAGGAACACGTATGTCTTGAAAACAAGCTGTACGAAATTTTTAAACACCTTTTATCAGCATTTACAATCAACTTCTGTAACCCTTCATAAAGCTGGCTTCTTATAAGACTTACGTTTTTGCATATTTCTTGACATGAAAGCGCCATTAGCTGTTACCTAACATATTTGCATACTTCCATCTACCTCTGCAGCGAATTGCATCCTCTTCAATTCTGATTGCTTCCGGAAATTAGCATTTTCCTCTCCGTGCTTAATTTTTGGAAGTGAGTGTATTTTCCTTTCCCTTTTTACATTGTGCATGAGAGGGAAAAAAGTCACATCATTCCTACTTTCAAATAATTTTAACAAAGTGCCTAAACAACATTTGACGTTATTATCTCTTTCATCAAATATGCCAAATTTCAAAACACGCCAATATATAAATTCACGTAAATATTAGGAAACTTTGAATAAAAAACTCTAATTTTTTGCAGGTATGGTTAGAAATACATCTACTTTAAGATGATGGTAAAAATTTTCAAGATTAAAATTCAAAATGGTTTTCGAAACATTTTTAAAAATTACTGAAAAATACAAATTTTAAATCATAAAAATGGACGATTTTTATTTGGAATGAACCTATATTTCGAAATGTGAAACGGAGAATCAAATAAGTTTAATAAAAAAAGAGAATAATAAATATTTACCAAATTCAATTAATATTGAGGACGTAAAATTTTGAGAGCTAATTTTTTATAAACTATTTCTGCGATTTTTACAAAACGTTGGCATAATTTGAGTCGTAGAATCGCAATATGGAAAAGAAATGGTACATTGGTTTAGAAAAATTGCAATTTTGTGTCAAAATACCTATGTTAAAACAATGCTGTAAATAAATCTAATACATATCCAAAGTCGCGCTTTCGAGATATAAAAAATGTAAGTTGAATTTCATCAATCGGCCCAGTAGAACGGGAGATATAGAACTGTCCCATGCATATATATACATATGTCGCTTAGCATATACGTGAACTAAATAATGCAAATTCCAGTTTTGAAAATAATAGTGACATATTTGCTGATAACGTGGTAAATAACTTTTACTTTTCCTTTGCATATTCATGATTGAAACATAGACGGCAATAATATTTGTCACACATTAAACATAAAGTATTTACATTTTTGGATTTTTTTTTGAAATATTTTAGACTAATAAAATTACATTGGCCGTCTCATGAAATCAACCCTTATGCGTGTTGGCATAAGCATAACACGCATAATACTTACGCGACTTGCATTAACGGAAAAATCAATAATTTTAATACTTTTGGCAAGTCTAGTGTTAAATCGTCGAAAGATGGTTTGTCATCTAATGGAACACAAATGATAAAGTTAGAAAACACTTAACAGAACATATACTTCATTCAAAGTCTGCACACTTTAATATTCTCAGAATCATTATGAAATGATTCTAAGACGAAAGAACTGTCTTCAAGAATATAAAATCATATTCAATGCTCTTGTTACTGGAATTTTTATCAAAAAGTCTCTAACATTATTTACTTTCTTTCTACAGGGTCAGCTGTTACCATTTTATGAATCACCGCCTCCAACGTCTTTCTCTTGTGAAGGCAGACCCTATGGTTATTATGCAGATCCAGAAGCAAATTGCCAAGTCTTTCACATTTGTACTGGTGCATTTGGCAACAATAAATTCACCTTTTTGTGTCCCAACCAGACCGTCTTCAACCAAGCTTATCTGGTGTGTGATTACCCGTGGAATGTTGACTGTTCTACAGCTGATGGACTATATTCGGTCAATGACAATTTCTTTGCACTTGAAGAAAATGATTTTTAAGAACAAATTACCGTATTTTGTATGCTGTGGAACAACAATTCGGAGTTAGAACAAGCTAAAACTTAGTCTACTAAGTCACTAAGCCATATAACTTTTATTTCTAAAACTAAACTGAAATTCGATGATTTTTAAATGAAAATTTCCAAAAAAATAACCTACACCACACTGCTGTGAGTTCGCAGAATCTGATGTAACACAGAACTTGCAGGAGTATGAATAAGTGTTGTTCTAAGTTTGAAGAAGTGTTCTTAATTCTTAATTAAACATGCTGTTAGAACGCCGCTTAGTAATAATTTAAGTGAGAGCAAACTTAAGATAATGCAAGCAAGCGATAGATGTATCAGAAACAGATGACAGTAATATTATCTTTTCATCGAAATACAAGGACATTTTACGTTTATAAATGTAAGAACGGTTTAAGTGAATATGAAAGGTGTGGAGAAATTACTCCTTACTACTGTTCGATAACGCGTAATATTTGCTGCATTATCGCTTGCTAGCTTGCAGTTTTCAAGATAATTTTCTCTAACGGCTTTTGTGGCGAAAACTTTAAAGAATCAGCTCATATTAAACAAATGCACAACTTATAGAAAATTTCAGTAAAGCAAATTAAATTAGTGAGCTCCTGGAATTATTTTACATCCGACAATCAAATCCAGAAATTATCGCTTAAAGACTTCACACGAATCTAATCTGGCAGCGAAGTCGCCGGAGAAAATAGTCGTAACAATAATTCACTTATGTAGAATCGCACAATTGTATGTAATCACGTAATAAATCGCACAAATGTCAAAAGCTGAAAGTCTTTACCTTCACAGAAACTATAATAAATCGCTAATTATAATAATTACAATACAATATTTTAAATTCTAATATAATCATATCTAGTAATTTCGCGCATTAAATATCAGCAAAAACATAAAGAAAGAAATCTAGAATCAATTTTACAAAGAATAAAATTTGAAATTCACAAGTAATAAATTTCACAAAATCCAATAAATGCAAAAATAAATAAATAAATAAATAAATTTAATCAATGTTAAAACTTAATTTTTTTAAACAAGTAATACCCTAATTTTAAAAAAAATCAATGAAATTTAAAGAAAAGAATATAGAAGATGAATCAATTAACTTCAATGCTACTTCGTCAGGAGGAGGAACATTGAAATCAATGGAAATTTCTCTTCCACAAAAAAATCCTTGCCTTTCTGTATCCAGAATTAGCCGAAGAACAATTCCAATGTATTTTATTTATAATAGTTCCCCCGAAAATTCTGGCCTTTCCCCGAAAGCAAGGTAAAAAAACAAAGTAAATTCTAAACATAATTCTACTTTTAAACAAAGAGTACTCAATCCCAAAGAATTGAATCCGAAAGCGAAATAATAAAATACTTAGTGTAAAGTTCAAATCAAAATTTTACCTTTAAACAAAGATAATTTATCCAGAGAACGTAAGCGAAATTACTAAATCCAAACGTAATTTAACTTTCTTACGTTATATCGTTACTTA
>KK112662.1:49479-100737 GCA_000611955.2 Stegodyphus mimosarum
ATTATATATATATATATATATATATATACAGAGGCTGTTTGCACATTTTTAGACTATTTTCAATATATTTAAAGAAATATTTTACATAAAAGTTTTGTGTTTTAAATATTCTATTTGATAACCCTTATTCTTCACTATCTTTATACCACGTAATTCTTAAGACAATAAAGCCTTTTACAGCATCAGAAGAGGTGTGTTATCCAATTTTTCCTGAACAGCTTTCCAAAATCCAAGCAGGCTTGTAGGTCGACGTTTGGTCAAATCGCTTTTTAAAAGTAAAAAAACTGAAGCATTAAAGGGTGATACATTATGAGATTTAGCGGGATATGAGCCTTGATACGAGTTTCTTGTTTCATTTTTTTATGGAAAATTAACAGTGGATTTTTGTCTTGATGCAATTCTACTGATTGATGGTACCGTGGGCAAAGAGAAGAAACTTTATATTTAAATACTGAGCATAAAATAAGTTCCTAATAATATATGGAGTTGATATTAACATTCTGAACTTGCCGTTATATGAAAAACCAGCAACAATCCTAAATCCCTTTGAAAAACTTTCTTTAGATTTTTTGAATCACGTTTTAAGGTATTTTTCTCCTCTTTGATGATTATAAATGGATATCTTTTCATTCAATCATTTAAATACACTCAAGATTCATCTACTGTAACAAAATGTTTCCATTTTTGTCCGTATAAATGCGTCTTATAAAGAATTCTGCAGAGCTTTCTGCGTTCGGCGATATGTTGCGCACAAAGAAGATGCACATTATGGTTTTTCGCCTTTTTAAGACTCAAATCAGCATTAATCACTTTGTTTACAGTTGACACTGAGGATTTTAGTTATTTTCAATTGTCCTTTGACTTTACAAATTTTCTTTTAACATTAAAGTTTTTGCATTTGCACATTCAAAACATTCCCTTTTATCCTTGGATATGTATCTGGAACAATTTTTCCACTAGAAACCAAACTCTGACGTTTTCTTCCTTTCTTGTTGACAGCATTACCTATCGCAGCTTTCAGTATCAGAAAAACATGGCTTAATAATTAGATACTATAATATTCTTAGGAAAGAGCACAAACATAATCTTTTATACATTTCTCCTTCTTAAAGCGCCATTTTTCATTAAAACAAAACTGTCAAGTAGCAGACGATAATTTATTACTTTCAAAAATATAGTTGCAGTTAAAAAAAGAATTTTCAAGCAGACGACTTTGTTATAGCGAAGTAAAGTCGTCTAAAAATATGTAAACAACCTCTGTCAAATATATATATACAGAGAGAGAGAGAGAGATTTTACATATGAAAATATAGTTCAGTCAAGTTTGAATTTTACGTATTTTTAGTTTCAAAATTCAATTTCATGTTGGCATTAATTTATATGATTTTCAAAGAAAGAAGAATCTACATGCATTTCAAAGAAAATCCAAGCTGCATCCATTGGTGGCAAAATCGTAAAGCCAAAAAGCATTAATTCAAATATCGTAAGAAAAGGGTAAAGCGATATTTAATGCCGGGAGAGAAGAAAAACTATTCATAAATTAAAGTGTGAATCACTTGCTATTTATTAACATGCACTTAATTTCATGATGTGTTTTCATTTTCTGATTTAATGAATAAATGGTTATTAAGTATTGCTTGCGTCATCTTATACTTTTCTGATCAGTGTGTTTGCGCAAAACTTTTTTTGCTTTTATTTACTTCTTTTTTATTGAAAATAAAATTAAAATAAAATTGAATTTTAGTTAAACCATATATGTTATACAAAGTTTTATTTCAGCAATTCGAAATTTTTAATTAAATAGAAAATAATGCGATTAATTTTATTCACCAGTTTCTTGAAGTTTGTTAATATATGTATATCAGCATTCTAAATGAGTTTTGTGACTCATATAAAACTGCAGTTTTATATACAAACTTACAGTTAAAGGAAAGCATTCGTCTTGTACAAAGATTTCATTTTAAACATTGATGTAACATAAAAATTGATATGCTTCTAAGTAAGTAATAAAAGTACGTCAATATGATGAGTTTTAAAAATCTTTTAAATATTCAACAAATATCTAATTTACATACAGCATGACGTGCATTTTATATTTGCACATATATGCATTTTTATTTCTCGCAATACATAACCAAATAGTTTTAAAATTTCTTCATTAATTTCCTTACTATATGCGCAAACATTTAATTAATTTAACACAATATATATGAATTAAAAAGGAATATAACAGCATACAATACGTAGGTCATATGTATATGTTGTCACTTCTTAAAAAATAAGATAATGAAACTAAATTAACGCTGCATTTAAAATAATTAGAATTTTGAAAACAGGAGAATTTAAAAAAAAGATACGATATGTCGGAAAACATTATGCAAATTTACTGCAAATTAAATAAAATATTCAAAATAATGTATTTGGAACAGAATTAATTAAAAAAATCTGATGTGTAACCACATAACTTCCTTGTGCGGAATATTAAATTATACGAATTTTGTACTTCATTTAAACTTTGAATAAAATTTGAAACTTTTGAATGAAACTTTCATTTAAACTTTGGATTGAATTAAATCTACTTCATCCATAGCGCATAAACCACAATAAAATAAAGCACTCTTTAAAATTCACTATATTTGTTTACGGCAGCGACACTCTGGAGCTAGGTTCACTTAACAGCGTTACATCTCATTCATTCTATAACTCATCAGAATGCACAAAAATTATGTATATCATCTGGAGAATTACCTAATCGTTGCGACATGTTCTATTCAAATACTATAATAAATCTAAAACAATGTGTAAAAGGAATTAAACAAACTAAATAATAAAAAAAAAGAAACAGTTTTTTCACAGACGATTCAGTATTTCTCATTCAATTAATTCAGTTCTCCCTTCGAGACAAGGCAAAAATACATAAAAACACAAAATATCTATATTAATACGTACGTAAGTACTCACAGACGGCACGAAAAAAATCTCTTCAGAATCCCTTTTAAATCAGTTTTATAATTTTTTCAGAGGAAAAAGAGTCCTTTATTCTGTTCTTACGTACGAATGTCACTCAAAAACATCATTAAATTGCCTTCGATAGCGGTCAAAATAGATATTTTCGTTGAAATATGATACCCGAAGTTTTTCGCTACTACAGTACTTCTTTTTGACTTCGTATAAGGAAGTACAAAATGAATTTATGCAGGAAATTCAGCAAAACGTTGATATTAGTAAATGCCGTCCAGACGAGAAAGTAGTTAATAACACTGACTACCGCATCGAAGGGCCCGGGTTTGAATCCTGGAGAAGGCATGGATGTAATCTGTCCGTCCCTTCATACGAGGCCAAGGTGGTCCAAACGGTACCTCCGTAATAAAAAGACCACCACTTCGGATATTAGTAGTGACCGATGTTGATTAATGGCTAGAGCCCGCGATTGGAAATAAAATTAATATTAGTAAATTAGATCTAAAATTTAATAACTCAGAACAAATCCTAAAATCCAAATCGTGTATTAGTACAGTCTTACTATAGCTCACCCTTACTGTCTAAAAATAAATAAAGTTCGTTAAAGCTTAAATCATACAGGACCTTAAAATTGCAAAACTGATATCATAGTATATGTTGCAACGAACAAACATCATGATAGTATTTTCAAAACATCATAATAGATTGTCTTAATTTACATTAACCTTAAGCCGCACAGACGGTATAGTGGTTACGGGAGACTATTACGATACCTAAGGGCCCGGTTTCGAATCCCAGAGAAGGATTAAATATAGCGGGAGCCGAAAGTCCTCTCATGTGGTTTGGTAGTAGGAAAGAGGCGTGAGTGACCACTTCCGGAGGATCTCCTTTAAAATTGAAGTGGAAGTAGAAGTCTAACCTCCTTGAGGGCCTGGTCACCATCCTTCCATAAAATACATAGACAAGACAACAGAAACAATTACATTAACCTTCAGAGCTTTTAAATAAAAATAATCTGAAAAAAATATTATAGCACCTAATTCAAAGCGAAATACTTGCTATATAAAATAAATACTACATTTAAATTTACACAAGAAGTAGGATTAATTCTAAATTTTCTCATTTTCGAATTCTAAAAGATTCTAAGATTCTAGAATCTCTCTCATACCTAGAATCCTTTGTAGAACAATAATATAAGTAAGAAAATGTTTTATTTGACACTAAGAGCGTTTAATTGAAGAAAAATTTCACACCTGCGCTTACTGGAAAACAAATATAGAAATATAGGTTTTAAAGAAGCACTTACGAACAAATGAAATTTAGCAAACGTAAAACACAATTAAAATTCTTGAAATTTCATTTTCTCGATATAATTTGACAAAAAATTTTCTGTTAAGAGTCACGGAGTCTTTATGTTTTTCAAAAATTATTTTGAATTGAAGCAAGTACAGAAGGGGGAAGATTGTTATCTAGATAAACATTACTTCATAAATAACACAGATAAGCACTGGAACACTGAATCATTTCCGGAAGATATCCAACCACCTCAAACGTCAGGACCTTTTACAATTTCTGTTGGATTAAAAAAAAAAGGGGGGGGGAAAGGATTATTTGCAAAGTTTTGAATTTGAACGCTTAAAGGACAATGGTTGGGACAATGGAATATTAAAATGGTGAGAAAAGCTCTCTGATTCGAAAGAATCTTAGACTCAATTACAATTAAAATTACATGTTCCACTGGCGCACTAATTGGCGATTTAAATGTAGGAATTATTATAAAAGGGTAGTTTACGTAAAAATTTACAGTTTAAGTTTTTTACTTATAAATCAAAATTAGAAATCAGCTGCTGTATATTTGCTTAAGTATCTTTAAAAGATAACAGTCGAACACTAAGGCTTATCGAATGCACCTAGCTATCAAATCATTAAGATGGATATCACCAAAGAGCTTATGATGAAAATGTACACTGCACCAAACAGAAAAAAAAATATGATGTGTACACCGCATGACTTCCTTGTACGGAATTTTAAATTATACAAAACTTTCCTGCATTTCATTTAAACATATTGAATTAACAGTTAACAAATTTTGAATTAAATCTACTTCGCCGATAGCGCATAAACCACAATTAAATAAATACACTCTTTAAAGTTCACTATATTTATTTACCATAGCCACACTTCGGCGCTAGGTTCACTTAACATAGTTACATCTCATTCATATTATAACTTAGAGTGAGCAAACATTCTGAAGAATTACAACAAGTTCTATTCAAATACTATAATAAATCTAAAACGATGCATGAAAGAAAATAAACAAATAAAAAAGAAACAGTTTTTCACAGACGATTCAGCGCCGCTTACCTAATGCGCATGCGCTACTAATTCATTCAGTTCTCACTTCGCGGTAAGGCAAAAATACGTAAAAATTCAAAATATTTTCATTAAAAACTAAAAGATATAGAAAAACATAAAACACTAAGTGCAGTTAACACAATTAAAAAACAATTTTTATAGTTAAAATTACAGTTTATACGCAAAAACCAGCTAATAACTTAAATCATAATTCCAGAATGAATTAAGCATAATTTAATTCGCAATAATAAAAGAAGACGTTACTTTGTTGTTGCGAAGCTTAGTTTCTCTAGATTGGCAACAAATCCACTATTCTGCTAAGTTTGAAATACTATAAACAAGTATGGCCACTATGGCCAAAGTAATTAGCTGCACTTAAACAACTTTTAAATTAAACTCGAAGTCAAACAACAAAAATCAGTGTTACATTTGCAAATTTTTACAGGACTAGTTTCGATGGTTTTACCGAACCACCATCCTCAGTTGTCAGGAGGAACACATCTGCGTGTTATAGCTGTCCTATATACAAAATTTCAGCGTTCTGAGGCTACTCGTTTTTGAGTTATGCGAGATACATACATACATACATACGTACGTACGTACTTACGCACAGACGCCACGAGAAAAATCTCTTCAGAATCCATTTTTAATCAGTTTTATAATTTTTTTGGGGGAAAAGAATCCTTTATTCTGTCCTTACCTTTAGATATTACGCAAAAACATCGCTAAATTGCATTGGTAGCGGTCAAAATGGATATTTTCGTTCAAATATGATACCCGAAATTTTTCGCGATTACAATACTTCTTTTTTATTTCGTGCAAGGAAGCGGAAAAAAAGGACAGCTCTATATCTCCTGTTCTAGTGGGAGATTGACGAAATTCAACTTGCGCTTTTCATGTCTCGCAAGCTCGACTTAGGATATATGTATTATATTTGTATATAGCATTGTTCTAATATAGGTATTTTGACAGAAAATCGTACTTTTTCTGAAATGACATGCCCTTTTTTTCCTCCACTCTCAAAATTTTAGCTCCTCCATGTTAGTTGAATTTGATATATATGTATTAATATTTCTTTTTTTTATTAATTTTCTTTTATTTTTCCTTTCAGATTACGAAATTTAGGATCATTCCAAATGAAATTAGCCTATTTTTATGATTTATTTTTCAAATTTGTATTTTTAAATAATTTTTATAAATTTTTCGAAAACATTTTGAATTATAACCTAGAAAAGTTTTGCCATCATCTTAAAGTAGATGTATTTCGAAGGATACTTGCAAAAAATTAGTTTTTTATTCAAAATTTCCTAAGATATATGTCGGATACTGATTTCAAAACTCAGCAATAAATCGATAATACTAGAATTCAAAACTCAATAACGTACAAAGTGTGCAATAAAGTACGAAGTATGCAATAAAGTAAAAAGTTTGCAATAAAGTACAAAGTATGCTGTAAGTACACTTTGCAGATGATGTAGAATCACAATTCCAAACAAGAAAAGGCTACACGACACACCAAACACTACACGGCGATGTCGAAAGTGCTTCAGTTGGCCATTTTCTGCAATGCACAGAAACCGCAAATAGTGGTTAATCTGAAGGTTAAATACGAATTTGCAGAAAAACTTTGCTAATGTCGGCTATAACAGCAATTTTTTGCCACTGGAAACGATACAAAATATTTGGTATCAGCTGAATTCAATTTACTCCACGCTCTAAACAAACATTGAGACTCGATGTACCTTTCAGTTTTGCCGAAGCATCAAAAACGGGTCGGATTTTGGTTGTGGTATTCTCCTTTAAAACAGGATGGTAAGGTAAATAATGTACAGGGAGTCGAAATTCACCTTTGGGCACTTTTCTATGATATTTCCCTCTAACCACTCTTGAAACACCTTTCCGTATGATTCAAACAATCTCTCTGTTTTAAGACTCTTTACAACTTTGTGCAGTCTTTTCTTAGAAAGATCAAAGTTATTAGGAAGTGGGGAATGACCTTTAATTCAAGGTAAGTTCACTAAAAATCTTTCATTTTCTATCTTAACTGTGTCCGAGAAATGTTGTTTCGCTGCTTCTTGTAATTCAATCGCTGTTTTTTTTTCCCGATGGATCAGTCATACCCAGAGAGTCTAAATTCCACAATTCTGAAGTGCAAGTACTAGTTGTGAGCATTGAAGCAATTAATGACCAATGAACTCTCATTATTTGTGCGACCTATGACTGTCCAACCCAACTTTGTTTCATTTGCAGTAAGTCCACTCTTTAGTTACAGATGGTTTCCCATGATTAACTTCCCGCAATATCTGCTCCGATGAGAATTTCGATCGGACCATCTAAATCTTCTGTTAGATGAATGAATGCCATAGTTTCTAAGTTCTGTAAAGTGTGGGCATCGCTTGTTAGCTAATATTGCGTCACAAATCACTGCTTTCAAAATGGCCAATATAGTCCTCTGTTAAGCTTTACAAGTATATCGTGAACACATCATGCTGGCAGGTCGACGTATTGGAGTCACCGAACAAGGCATGCTGCAGATACTCTCTCCGTTTGAAACCGTACTTCATTTCTTCCGCCTTTGTTTTGAGAATATACGATCGTTGAGAGCCAGAATATATTACTGCTCGAGCTTTGCGATTAATATTTTATCCCCTTACTACCGCTTTTAATGTCTGCAGAAAACATTAGAAGATTTAGACAAGTTAGTCAGAGCTTCATCATGCTGTACCATTGGTTCGGACAGTTCATTTTATCTGTTAACCGTGGAAGAATTATGTTCTTGTGACAAAGTTCTGCATAAAATTAAATGGTGTTTTTTTCCACACAATTGGCAATGCATTTTCGAGCGGCATGTTTTCACCCCATGTCCATCTCTTACACACAGAAAACAACAACGTTTTTTTTCAATAGCACTTTGTTTTTCTTGTAATGTTAATTTAGAAGCTCTTTTACAGTTCCACGATTTATGCTCCTCAGAACAAAATATGCAGAATTTCTTATTATTTAGATTCGATGCCAAAAGTTCTGTTGCTGATGCTATTATGGGTTGGATTTTCCTTCTCTCGACGGTTATTAAAATAGCTCGTCTTTTTACACTGGTCAAAACCTTGAGTGGCAATCAAAATTCTCTCCTCCCCTTCCACTTATTTTCGAAGAAAGCCAAGAAGAGGATCTAGGTCATTAATGGGCGTTATCTTTATCAAAGAGGAAGATTTTCAGAGGATTCTTCCTTCTCTCCTCGATGGGTGGTCCTAAACCGTTCCCATGATTTTAAGTTTCATCCGAAAGAGCTGACTCAACGAGAGGGTAAATCATTGCAGCGTATTTGTCTTTGATAACCCTTAAAGTCTCTAATGCTCTTAATTTCGTTTCTAACTGGTCATACAGTTTTCTAAGTGAAGCCTTTTGTAACTTATGTTTTAACAGCACAATGGATAACAGATCTCGAACGTAAAAATCGATGAGTAACTCCTCTTTGCAGCTGTTTCACCGCCTTATCATAGTTTTCACCCCCAGGAGGAAACCTTTTAATTAACTCATCAGCGGATGAACCCTTCTCCATAGATTGAGCTAATTATGCATATTTATCATGATTATTAAGGTTTGAATCTTTATCAATTTTCCGAAATTGTCCCCAAAAGCACAGCCAATTCTTGATATTCCCATCAAAAGTAGGTAAATTAATTTTAAAGTGATGTAATAAATTATTATGTGCAGTACTTGCAACTACAGGAAGAGTAGATGCAGCAGAATGTCGACCTTTTTGCTTAATGAACTCCTTTAATTTATTCTCTAAATCTCTCCACTTGTCCATATAGCTCTCTGATACATCGATTGCTTCTTCGATATCTTCCTCCTTCTCTTGGGACGTAAGCAAAAGGTCTCAAAATTCATATTCCCAGGCTACCATTAATTTCGCTTTCTCTTCAATAACTTTTAATTTCGAAATTTTATCTTCGACAGATAACTCAGTTTCACTTTTATGAAAGTCATTGTAAGCACTCATAAATAATCTTCTATACTGATTACGTTTTAATTTAGAAAGTTTTAATTTTTCCATCGCAAAATATGATTAGCTCAATAATTATAACTCACCCAAATCGCAGTAGATGTCCTGTCGAAGGACGCCAGATGTTGGATACCGATTTCAAAACTCGGCAATAAATCCGTAATCCTAGAACTCAAAACTCAAATAATGTACAAAGTATTAACACAACACTCATTTACGATGACTTTTTTTCTGCTCGTGGACAATGAAGAAAAAGGAAGGGAAAATAGGTTGCTATAAATTAAGAAGTTCGCCAAGTGAAATAATTTCGACGCAAAGTGAAAAAAATTCGCCAAGATAAATTTTTAAATTTCTCCATACATTTCTCACCAAATATTACAAAATTTAGTAGCTAGGTATAATTTGACTCGTAGAATCGAAATATGGAAAAACATTGGCATGCCATTTCAGAAAAAGTTCAATTTTGTGTCAAAGTACCTATATTAGAGCAATGATATATATAAATCTAGTATATATTCTAAGTTACGCTTCCGAGACATGAAAAACGCAATTTGAATTTCATCAATGGGCCCAGTAGAATGGGAGATATAGAACTGTCCCTTTTTTGTTCCCCCCCCCACAGTGTATATTATTCAAGAGTACATTATCTAGAGTCATTAAGAAATCAAAATATTAACCATTTTCACGTCATATATTTATTTTCTGTTTAAATAGTTGTAATTATTGAAATCTTAGGCTGAAACGATGACAATCTATAATAGACTTACCAGCCATTATTCTAATACAAAATGCAGCATTAAAACTACTATACTGCCGATGCAATAGAATTTCAGACTCTTATTGCTCATAAAAGTTATATTCAGCATATTTATTTCACAATTTTTCTTACTTTTTATTTGGTACTGTTGCGTGCGTAGGGGTTCGTTATGGATTGAATGCACAAGTCGCTAAAAAGTTAACAAAAATTTATTCTTTCCACAAGAAATAAATCAAAATGCTGAAATATTTCTTCAGAGACATTCGCACAATATCACAATATCTCAAACGTTTAGCAAAACTCAATTCAAAACACATAAACTAATTCTACGAGTACCTCACAGCGAAATCGCTACAGCATTAAGTAAACAAACAACAGCTTGCTTTACACAGCTACAACTACAACTGAGATGAGGTGTTTCAATTCGGCTTTTATAAGCTTTTTAATTATCACTAGAACAATCTCCATTTTTCTGGATGGCAACAGTAATTACGAGATATTTATTTATTAAATATTAAATGCACGCGTTCTTTTATGTTTATTTTTCCGAAGTAGCTTTGTCTTCAAAAATCGTCTGCGATGGACGGGAAAAAAAAGCAATTTTAATTACAATGCTAAATAAATAGCCAAATAAATAAGAAATCCGCAACAGTATTTTAAAATATTTTAAATGTTTAAAAATTGGAAGACTTAATATTTCTCTCAGTTTTTAATCCGTGCAGAGAGTTTTACTTTGAACTAAAACAAGAATCTTACACTGAAATAGACAAAAGCACTTCCTCGCATGAAATAGAGTCGGAAATGGATCAGTTATAAATCGCTAAGATTTTAGCTCTTTAATCACTGCAACTAGTATTCTTTAGTTTTTTTACTTCCTTGTACGAAATAAAAAGGAAGTATTGTAATCGCGAAAAATTTCCGGTCTCGTTATCACGACTCGTATTTCTTTTTATCTGTTTGGTGAACATGACGTGTCCTGATTGGACGGTGAGTTGACTGCAAACTATATCACAGTCGCTCCTGCACTCCGGGATACAAAGACCAACCACTTGGGGTCTAAACGTAAAAATATAAGACTACTAACTAACTAAAATTTAAATAAGAGCTAACTTTTAATATTTAACACAGATGATTAACACTAGGACTGGCCTTTTAAATGACTACGTCTGTAGTACGCAAACTGCGGAAAACTACAATACGTCTTTAGCTTTCAAGAGTATTAAAACCTCTGGTCTTAAAGGCGGACAGTAACTGATGGCAAGCTCGCGTGAAGACTCGTGGCAAGAGGGCTCACTTTCTCTCCTTCTACTACTACTCTTGTCAAAAAGCCACAACTTAAATACTTAAGCGTTAGCAAGTACAATTTCCATAAACATATTCACGCATTTATTCTGCTCGGAAGTGGAAAATAAGAGATGATAGTAAAGTTTAAAAAAAAAAAAAAATAAACGTTAGTCAAACTTAAGATTCTTACATCATATTTCAACGAAAATATCCATTTTGACCGCTATCGAATGCAATTTAACAATGTTTTTGCGTAATACCTAAACGTAAGGACAGAATAAAGAACTGTTTGTGCCCAAAAAAATTATAAAACTGATTTTAAATGATTCTGAAGAGATTTTTTCGTAGCGCCTGTGCGTACGTACTTACGTATGTATGTATATATCTTCCATAACTCAAAAACGACTAACCTCAGAATGCTACAATTTTGTATACAGGTCTGCTGTAACATGTAGATGTGTACCTCGCATTTTGGTTGCAATCGGCCGCACCAGAAGTATATAAATCCACTCTGTTACTCGGCTTAGTGAGATCCGTTTCTTTAGTATTATATATTTGTAAATTGTGCCTTTTTAAAAAAAAAAAAAATGATTGAATTGTGTTGTTATCTTTTGGTTAAAATTTTATGCCTTTAGTTAACCTGCATGCAATAATTGTGAAATTATCAACATTTTAAAAGTTTTTTAAGTGCTGCTAAGCCTAATTTTTGGTTATTATAGCCGTCATATTTGTTTACATTGAAGCTTAGCAGGATAGTGGATTTGTTGCCAATCTAGAGAAACTAAGCTTCGCAACAAAAAAGCAACGTCTTCTTTTATTATTGCGAATTAAATTATGCTTCATTCATTCTGGAACTATCATTTAAATTATTAGCTTGTTTTTGAGTACAAATTTTAATTGTAAAACTTGTTTTTTTAATTGTTTTAACTGTACTCGGTGTTTTATATTTTTCTATATCTTTCAATTTTTAATGAAAATATTTTGAATTTTTATGTATTTTTGCCTTACCGCGAAATGAGAACTAGCGTATGCGCATTAGGTAAGCGGGGCTGAATCGTCTGTGAAATCGTCTGTGTTTAGCTCTGAAGTGAAATGGTAAGTAAATATAGTGAACTTTAAAGAGTGCATTTATTCTGTTGTGGTTTATGCGCTATCGACGAAGTAGATTTAACTCAAAATTCGCTAACTATTATTCAATATGTTTAAATGAAATGTAGGAAAATTGCGTATAATTTAATATTCCATACAAGGAAGTCATGTGGTGTACACATCGGAATTTTTTTTAATATATTCCTCTTAGTTTAATAGAGATGGATATATTAATTGAACATGCTTTTGATTCGATTAAAACTTTAAAAATTTTATTTATTTATAATGAAACGATTCGCCCTTTATTAGTAAGATTGTGTTCAATTTTAGGAGATACTCTAAGTACAGATAAAAAGAATTGAAAGCTCATCTGTTTCACATTACAGATAAAAAGAATTGAAAGCTTATCTATTTTACATATGTCTATAAATTTTTATATATTATTGTTTATTTAAAAATTTCTTATTTTTGGAAACGTAAAATTTACCTAGTTCTAATATAATGAAGAAGGTTAATAGAGATTATTTGTTTAATATTTTAAACAATTTTGAAATTACATACTGGTGAAAGTACTCTGAGATTTTTAAAAATTTTTTAAAAATAAGCAAACAACTCAATTTAGAGAGCTTTTCATAGTAAGAATTAAACTGAATATAGTGAGCCAGATTAAATTTGAAAATTAATTCGAATTCAACTTTAGAATGGTATTCTTTTCATGGAAAAATTGAAACTCTGCGTACTTCAGGCAAATGTGACACGTGGTTCTTCATTTTCAGGCAGCAAAAATACTCTATTATTAACAGAAAATTAAAACAAAAACCTAAATGTTAATTAATAGAAAATTAATTACTAAATATAAATGGAAAAATTTCAATACATGTTTAAATTCAATAAAATATGTATAGTCAATATATATATAATCAAGAAATAAAAATTTAATCAAAAATAAATTATGAAAGGTTAATTGCTCCAAACTTTCGTGGCTTAATTTTTTCCTCTTGATTGATTTAATTAATTTCGTGCATACTGCGTGA
Source organism: Stegodyphus mimosarum (assembly GCA_000611955.2). Lineage (NCBI taxonomy): Eukaryota > Metazoa > Arthropoda > Arachnida > Araneae > Eresidae > Stegodyphus > Stegodyphus mimosarum. The sequence goes on from KK112662.1 coordinate 62,966, forward strand.
TAACTTATATCCTCTTTATTTTTGAAATTTCACAAACTCTTATTAGTCCAAAGGGACTTTGTCCCTGAAGGCCTACTGTTTTCGTTTTGCGATTTTGCGTCGGAAACATTAAATTTGAAAGTCTGAATCACTTTTCAAACTGTTGCCACCAGATCTTACAGCGCTGTATTATATTTAAATATATAAAATAAATGCATAAATGTATGTATATTTCTCCAAATGTGATAAAACAACGGTACCTAGAGCCATCCAATTTTGAATAACGTACGTTTGTACCCGCATATGCGCATCTGGAAGCTCGAATTTGAAATTTGTTTTATCATCGATTTCATATTTTGTAAAACTTTAAGGAATTTTTTATGAACAAACTCAAACGAATTAAAAGCGAGCAATGGCAACACCCTACTGGGGAAAAAACCTTTTTATCTAAAGCGCCCGGAACTGTGTATCGGAAATTCTAAAGATATACTCATTTTAAAATTATTTTGCGATATTCCTGTTGAACTGAATTTTATGGTTTTAGTGCGATCATATTTAATAAATAAAGATAACACACAAAACGTTAAAAAACGCCCCTTTGGACGTAATTTAAAATCTGAAACCTTTCAGAATTTTTTTTATATATATTTTTATATTTGTGTGTATATATATAGGCGAGAAAACGAATTATTGTCATTTAAAAACATTTCTATGTCTTTAGCAACTAAAGAGTTAGAAATTGCATTTCATGTAGATCACGGTTAAAGAATATCTACATTTTTTTGTGATAAATATAATTTGAACTAAATAATATACATTTTTAGTGGGAAATTATGCTGAAAACGTTCTATGAGATGACTATCCATGATTCCAGACGATTTTGGTCTTCTGTGGAGGTGGTCATTTTAGGGAGATGACATTTAATACCAGTATTTATCAATTTCCTCAAAATTTTTGCCCACTTGTAGAGGTGATTGCCTTAGAGAGATGATTGCTATTAAAGAATGCACTGCAATAAAAATGAAACGAAATACAGTAACAAACGTAAATTCTATAGTCTATTCTAATATATTAGAATGAACACTTAAAATCCATTTCTCTTTTAAAGTAAGCAAAGTCTCCATGTTAATATCTGCTGCGGAAAAAAGGTCGAATTCTCTGATTGTTAAAATCTGCTAAGTCTCTTTTTCCGATGTTGACGAGACATCGATAATAAACAAAGGGGAGTTGCTACAACCTTGAAGTTACTGAAAAATGAAGTTACTTTTTACCTTGAAGTTAAAAGAAATATACAATAATAAATATCGTCTTGCAATAACAACAACTCAACAATACATGCAGGTAGCTCCGCATGTATTGTTCATTTCCTACTGCATTGTCATGTTCCTACTGCATTCAGAAATTTACATAGAAGCTAGACCAATCATAAGCATTTTAATTCGACATACTGTTGTGAAATTTTAAATGCCAACTATTGATTTCATAACTGCACTAATTTACAGATATTATTACTTCAACGATTTATGGAATTCATTTTTTTTAAATTTTTGTTTAACGATTCTGAATAATTTTATTAAGATTTATTTGTTTTGTGCTATTACGTCACTTTAATTAATGTTTTTGTTACATATCAGTACTTAACCAAAATGTGAAAGCATTGAATTATATTGTGATGATATCCATTGCCTTTTATGTAAAAAATTTCGTTAATTATTTTTGTTATACTTTTATTTCCTTATTTTTAAAGATTTTTTATAAATTAAGTATCTGTTCACTTTTCGCAAAAACGTGTTACCGTTTCAGAAATGGAACCTTATTTTTCTGGGCCACACTTTATAATGAAACACAGGTGTCGTCTTTTTCGCCATAAACATAAGGAATTCCTTTACAATGTTTGCACGGCGAGGACGAGCGTTGTCATCCACAAACACAAATTCTGTGCCCATGGCACCCCTAAACAAATGTGCGTGTTGTTCCAGAATGAAGTTCCAGTAAATTTGGCTTATCATTGTTTGGATTTGAACATGCAGATCTGTTCTGGAGCCCAGTATAATTCCACCACAAACGAACAATCCTGCACCAGAGTAACGGTGTCGTTCAATGACGTTGTCTTGGTGGTAGTGGGTCCCTAAAGTTCTCCAAATGAAAGTCCGATGTGAATTAGATTGCAAGCGAAACCTGGACTCGTCGGAAAACATCACACAAGCCCACTGTGACGATGTCCACATTACATGTTCTCTACTCCAGGCTAACTTCTGGCGACGATGAGTTGCCGTGAGCGGAATACATCTGACAGGCCTGTGAGCGTATAGACCAATCTGCCCCAAACGTCTGTACACAATTTGGGGCAAATCAATCCATTCTAATTACATACTAATTAAATTCTAATTCTAATAATTAATCTATGAAACAGCAACACCGTATTAATTATTAAAAAGATTATTTACTATTAGTGAAATCATCCAAATAGTAATTTTCTCCCTCCTTCCTGCATGCCTTCGTGGTGTACCGGTAGCACACTCGGCGCGTATTAGAGAGGTCAAGGTTCGAGTCCCGGTGAGGGGATTGCACATTTTTCACATCTCCAGTTTCGAAATAACGAATGACTCTAGAAGTGGCGCCCGAACTTAAATGGTGGTGGACGATGATTTTTCACAACGAGTATTTGGCGACTGTATGCCATAATCCTCAGTCGCCTCTTAAAAGGGGGAATGTATAAGGTATTTTTTTCCTCCTTTCAGCATGTCTTCGTGGTGTAGCGTTAACACAGTCGGCGCGTATTCGAGACGCCCGCGTTCGAGTCCCGGCGAGGACATCACTCATTTTTCATGTCTCCTGCTTCAAATTAACCTAATGACTCTACAGTGGCGCCCGAATTAAAAGGTGGTGGATGATGATTCTTCACTGCCAGGATTTGGCAATTGGGTCTTAATCCCCAGTCGCCCTTTAAAACGGGGTAGATTCTCCCTTCTTTCTGCATGCCTTCGTGGTGTAACGGCAGCACACTCGGCGCGTATTCAAGGGGTCCAAGTTCGAGTACGGGCGAGGGCATTGGTCATATTTGTGTTTCTTATATAAAAATAACCTAATGATTCTACAATCTAGTTTATTGATCCACCGATCCAAAATCGCAGGCAGTAAGCCTTACATTCCCCTATATGTTATTACTAATATTTTATGCCGATGTTTTGATCTTTACGGTAAAAAAATTGAGAAAGCCAAGTCATGCAGTGTCATAGTTCAGTTTTAATTACTACGTGTCAAGCTTACCAACTGACCCATGGTACATTGCTGGTGTCCCCCATACCTTTCTTTACCTGTACCTGTATTTTTTACAAAGACAGTTTTTCTAAAGCTTCATTATTTTCTTCATAAATTCATTCCTCTTTTATTTTTTTAATCCGTTTCAAAGAGTTTTGCACCATTATCGATAAATTTTTCTTAATGTTTTACTCATAGATAAAAATATAAAAATACAGTCCTGTCCATAAATTAAGGATAATTCAGAATCACACGGAAATCGAACTCTAAAGTAAAAATTTCACTTGTAGAATAATCGCACACATCTTCAAGAATAACATGCAAATTACAGAAAGCCATCAGATGATGCCGATAGTACGAGTACCTCACAATGACGAGAGTATAACAGAAGTGTATGTAAGGAATGGTAGTAAAGAAGTAAAATTGTTCACAATGTTCTGTAAGCCGCTTAGTGTCACTGCTGAATAGTTATGACACAGTGCACGCTTGTGGATGATTTTTTACGTGGTAGAATTATCGGCCATCTGAAACGTGGGCATACTCAGATGGAAGTGTCTGAGGCACTTGGAATAGGCCAAAGTGTCATCAACGGCTTTAGCAACGCTTGCAAAGTGATGAAAATATCAGTAGACGTTACAGTACAGGTCGCCCCAAGTTATAACTCCGAATGACGACTGGTATTTGGCTTTAACTGCCAAAAGAAGCAGCCTGAGCACAGCGTCAGACCTGTCTCCTCAAATATCTTCAGGCATAAGTACGACAGTTTCAAGTCAAACCGTGTATAGACGTTTGAGACAGATTGGTCTATATGCTCGCAGGCCTGTCACATGTGTTCTGCTCACGGCAACTTACTGTTGCCAGAGGTTAGGCTGGAGTAGAGGACATGCAATGTGGAGATCGTCACAATGGGCATGTGTGATGTTTTTCGACGAGTCCAGGTTTCGCTTGCAGTCTGATTCACGTCGGACTTTCATTTGGAGAACTCTAGGTACCCACTACCACCAAGACAAAGTCATTGAACGACACCGTTACGGTGGTGGAGGATTGCTCGTTTGTCTTGGAATTATGCTGGTCTCCAGAACAGATCTGCATGTTCAGATCGGAACCATGACAGACAAAATTTATCGGGACTTCATTCTGGAACAACATGTACGTTTGTTTAGAGGTGCCATAGGCACAGAGTTTATGTTTATGGATGACAATGCTCGTCCGCACCGTGCAAACGGTAAAGGAATGCCTTCAATCTGAGGATATCACTCCTATGGAATGGCCAGCATTCTCACCTGACATGAATACAATAGAACATGTGTGGGACATGCTTGACCGACGAGTTGCAGTCCGTCAAGCCCCTCTTAAATGTGTACCAGAATTTAGAGGAGCATTGCTTTCTGATTGGAGTAATCTTTCCCAAGATCAGCTCGACAATTTGATACTCCGCATGCCTAGGCTTTGCATGGACCGTATTTCATCGCCTGGAAGACACGCAATGTATTAACCATCATATTAAACATCTAATGTTAAGTTTTTGTAAAGGAGATATTTTTTGTAATTGCTCCAGGGAGTAAAAATCGTAGATTTTACGAATGGTATCATACATACACCATCTTTTTTGCTCTTTATCTTTTCTTTAATAAATGGGCTTAATGAATAAGTAACATGTTTTTTCCCTGGACCTTTATTTGCCGGACCTGACATTATCCTTAATTTATGGACATGAGTGTAGTTTCGGAAATCTTGATGTGGAATATTATTCAAGACAAGCAATGTAGTACTTTCTTGAAGTTCTTCCAGCTCACTGAGTTACTTTTCTACCCAATGCATCGCCATTTAAAGCATATTTTAGCCTTGGAAATAAAAACTTCGAACTAAATACGATTTGGCAAGTAGCACGAGTAACAAATAAGACAATCCTGAGATGGCCTGATGTCTGTGTTTTTTAACTTTTGATAATAGACTCTTATTTACTTTTTAGCGATGAATCCGAAAACGGCCTTCATTTTTTACCATCAGGTCACAAATTTCAGCAGATCACAAATGTCAAAATTGTTAAAAAGCTGAAAATTGTGAACATATGAGAATTTAAAACTAAGCTTTCTTATAAGCAAACATTTAAGGAGTCTGATTGACAGATACGTTGATCCTTTAAGTTTCTGAATGAAAATTGCTATTAATGAGACTAATTTTCGATTTTATTGTATTTTTCATTTTTTTTCGTTAACGTTTAAAGTTTTCCATTCACTTTTAATATTGGGGCAAAGGAAACCTCTAAGTTGTCCTTCTTTACAATTGGAATGTATATGCTTCAATCAATCCGTCGTACATTCTGTCCATCTAAAACAGCGTTACGAAGACTTAAAATTCATTCTGGATAAAATTAAATACAACGATCATATATGGATTACCTGCGGTGATCTCAGTATGATATCGATGCTCCTAATACAGGTGACAGGTGACGGAGGAGAGAACACCGGTGCGCATATAAGCATTCTGTACCGCACCACGCGCATAGGAAAAAATCCATCCTTGTGATTGGATACTGCTTCCGATGACATCATGGTCTCTGCGCTTAGGAACGCCTTGACTGCCTTGGGGTCGAAAATACACCTCCATACCGTTTGTTTACATTTTGATAGCAGTACCGAAACGATTATTACCGTAAATACCGTGCGTTATATTTTTGTTGCCGATTACAGTTATTACAGCACTGTAGTTATGGTGATTTTAATATAAAAAAATAGTGCTTTTTTTCATAGAGAGGAAAATCTGCATTTCTTATAGTGCGCTAATCCGTAAAGGTGTATTAACATTAGGTGCAGAGGTTTTTAACAAATGTATTCTTAATTTAAAAGCCTTCGAAAACGTTGGGAGATAACTTAATACACAGTAAATTCACGATGTTTGTAGTCAGTCTGAAAAAGTAAAATTTATTTTTAAGTTAGACTACAATACATTTGGAACACAGAAACAGAGAACTATGTATAAATTGAATATTTCCCATAAATATATACTTTATGAATATTGTCCATTTTTTAATGCATGATATCTTTGTATAAAACTAGTGTTTATCAGAGAAGAAAGTTTCTTTGCTTATACACGTGTATTCAGCGAGCATACTAAATCCGTTTTTTTCCTTCATTTAAGGCAACAGAATACTAGAAGTGTGAAAGACATTGACATTAACATGGAAATAACATATACAGGTGCAAATTAAATATTTTCTACAATGTGAAAGTAGAACACATACCTTTGAGTTGAGATCGTCGTGTAATCCAATGTGTTTTGTTTTTTGCACTAAATTTATTAACCCATTTATTTATATAATCTAAGCATTTGAGATTGCTTCTGATATTAACAGCATCTTTGAAGGATTTTATAATTTTATTATTCCATAAACAGGATGTTAACTCCAGAAGGCTGCATGTTATTTTTTTCGTCTGGCATTATTATTCAAAGGAAACAAACGATAGTTTTCAATCTTCCGTATCACTCACGCGCGTTATTCAACAAAAACAAAACTGTAAGAATTCCCCCTAAACGTCATTACGCCAAGAGAAAATGATGTCATCGTTAAGTATGTCCAATCACAAGAACGGATTTTTTTCTCCTGCGCGTGGCGCGGTACAAAATGCTTATATGCCACCGGTGCCTAACAAAGGTAAGCGGGTATATGTCCTCCGCCCTCCAGTATCTAGAACCGGCAGCTCCCTCGAGTCCCAGGACGAATGCCTTTGGGAATGAATTTGCTTCTCTGTGAAGAATGGTATTTAAAGTTTCCTTATTTTTTGTGTGAATGGGATAACAGAGACAGAGAAAATCATCGGTTAAAGAAAGGTCGGCCAAAATAGCCTTCATTAGGAACTGGAACCAAAAGGATTCTCCGGAAAGCTCTCATAGATCCGAATAAAGTTTTCTTTTCACCTCCGCGTATCAATTTAGGCTTGATGAAGCAATGACCCAAAGCCCAACCAAAAGAAGTTTTATGTTTTAAATAAATCTGTGACAAATTTCGGACCTTGTTATTCTCCAAAATAAAAGACTGTGTCTATACTAATCCTGATATTATGAAATCTTTTCAAAAATGATGATTTTGAGAACCAAATGGAAGCTGCGGCGAAAGAAGCCTGGAAAGGCTTTAAAGACGTAGTAATCAAGTTTCTGGGCTATAAGAAATATCTGTACTATTAGAGGCAAATATTGTCGCCAGTCTGTCTCGGACAGAGGAGAATGTTTACGAGTAGCGCATGCGCATTAGATAAGCGGCGCTGAATCGTCTGCGAAAAACTATTTCTTTTTTATTTACTAAATTTCTTTTATGCATCGTTTTAAATTTATTATAGTAGTTTAATAGAACATGTGGCAACGATTAGATATTTATTCAGATGATATAATTTTTGAGCATTCTGATCAGTCTTTGAGAATATGCTGAAGTGCAAAGGTTTAGGCTGTTTCATGAGCTTAAATGTTCACTTCCTAATTTCACATTTAGACTACTTTCCTGAAATTCTGGGTGCCGTTAGCGAAGAGATGTGCGAGAAATGGAAACAAGGTATCAAGGAACAAGAACTACCTCGATGATGGCTGAATATTGGAGAGCGTTATACCGAGATTAACCCTATCGTAACATAAACGAAAAAGCGCGAAGCAGAGCATGAACCGAACGGAATATCCACGGAAACTTAGAGCGTTTTAAAGTTTCACATTTTCGCCCTTTTTTGACTTATACAAGTTTTGAAAGTTGCGAGGATAATTGGAAATTTAATTATAATTTTGACTTTGAGTCCGCAAAAACTATTAAAAATACTTTTTCAATTGGTGAATTGGATTTTCTTGAAGTTTTTCCTATTCAAAAAAATTACTTGCTTAATTAATGATTTCAAGTCCAATTCAGCCCTTCCTAATACTTTTAAAATTAACTTAATTTTGTTACTATTTTTGTCGACAGATGGCGCTACCTTCTCGTTTGCTTTGCTGCTGTAGGGTATAAATATAACCGTTGAACCCAGGTAACATCGCACTTCGAAGGATAATTCAGGATTAATTAAATTTTTGGTTGGTATTGGCTGCTTTACAGTCTTGCAGATTTCTTTGCTCCTGATGAAGAGGGTCCTATACATGTTTGTCCTCAAAATCCGTTGATATCTTAACTAAATCTGTAAAATCTGTCTCTGTTATTTCACATACACTAAGAATAGATCCTACAATGAACCTGGCGAATTCTTGCACAGACGTAAATGAATTACCGGCACAGAAGAAGGGTGAAAAGTAATCCTTTACTAAGTTTAACAGAAAAGGACGATCTTCGTGCGTTACAAAAACACAGTCAACTTGCGGTGAAGCTTTATTGTGGAATATAATTCAAGTCGAATTTAAATTAACGCGGGATTAGCACGTTAAATTATACCTAACTGGTTGACTCACAAAAACCTAACAGGCGTGACGATAATCCGAAATGGCCAAGAGGCTTATTAGCGTAACAGCGAGATAGCAACGAAACGTGCGCTGGCTAGCGAAAACACGCTCTGAATAAACTCAGAGATTCACCCGTTTAAATATTCACTTCCCTTAACTTTAAGTTCACATCCTGGCGAGAAAATACTAAGGGAAGTCGAGAGGCTCAGAAAAAGTATCGAACTCAAAACAAAGTTGTTATGCAAAATAAGAGAAACCTTACTAATCTACGCCAGACAGAAGGTTTTTGGTTTTTAATTCTCGAATATCTCAACGAATTTCGGCGAAAAATATTCGCAACGTTTGTTTTTAACTTATTAATCCGAAATGAAAGGTTTACTGATGCAATGTTTTCTATGGTGATTACACCAATGTTTATATTCATCCTTAGGAAAACTCGCATCTGCAGCGTTGAAAGAATTTTCATACAATTCTCCAATTATTTCATGAAACTTTATTATTCAAAGCACAAGACAGTGATTCCATAGCCAAAATATTAAGGATTGCAGTCATATTTAACAAGCATTTTGCACACTTACTATTTAAATAATTAATCAGTTTGAAAATATTAAATGAAAATAATCCAAAATCGCTGGCTAATAATACATGACTGACTCACAAATCTCTTCGTATCTGAAATGTCACAAAATCAAAACATGTAACTCCAGGAAGATTTATAAATTTGTTGCCTTATCTATATGATGTTATAGAACAAGATAACACCTATTGCATTTACAAATAAATATCTAATTGAAATTGACAGTCTCTAAGGCTTTCAGTGCAAACGTACTCTATATGCCCAAAGTAAAAGTTGTCAGAATCATGAGAATAATTTTTATTCGCATCATATGTCATTCATTCCATTTGATTTTCGAAGAAACACAGACGACAAGCTTTGTTATCTTTTAAATATCGTAAAAAGCTGCGATAATTTAATCACCTCGTGATGCTGATAACGCATGTGCATTCTTAACGCAGACGTCATGATGATATCATACTCTCATCTCAAACAGCTTTTCATTTATCAAAGTACTCGACAAAATGAAACAGATGAAAGCATAAAAAATGCATTAATGTAAAATTTAAATGTTAGGCTACGTTTAAGTAATTTCCATTAAAAAAATGGATGAACTAACAGAGCTTTCACATAATGGTAAGTGATGCTAATTTTATATTCGTTAAAAGAAAAAACTGCTGCAATATTTTCGAAGTTTTGTTTTCAGAGCTTTTATTAAAAATCAAATTTGAATTATTTTAGTCATATTACGTGTGGTAGTTTCAAGGTAATTAAAAGAAAGAGACTTCGTAATGAAATAGATCGTAACTATGATTGTTTGAGCAAATTATTTTTAAAGTGATTACATTTTCTTTGTTTAATTGCTTTATATTTATGTCTTAATATTAAGATGAAGAGAAAAATGTAGTTCGGTTAACAGAAAAGATATGATAATGTATTTTCATTACATTCATTTATTGATACATAAGAATATGTGGTATTCTGAAGTCTAGGAATTAGTTCTGCTTATTCCATTGAGAGTACTGAGAGTGAAGAGTACAGTAAGTCGGGTCCGTGACACTTAGCCGACGGGACACTTAACCGACACCAGTTAGCCGACAAGACATTTCGCCGACACGGACACTTAGCCGACAGGACATTTAACCGACACGGACACTTAGCCGGCAGGTCATTTAGCCGACAGGACATTTAGCCGACAGGAATTTAGCCGAAACGGACAGTTAGCCGACAGGACATTTAGCCGACACGGGCACTTAGCCGACAGGACATTTAGCCGACACGGGCACTTAGCCGACAGGACATTTAGCCGACACGGACACTTAGCCGACAGGACATTTAGCCGACACGCCAGTTAGCCGACAGGACATTTAGCCGACACGGGCACTTAGCCGACAGGACATTTAGCCGACACGGACACTTAGCCGACAGGACATTTAGCCGACACGGACAGTTAGCCGACAGGACATTTGGTCGATACGAAAAGGAAAAATTTCGAAAGGAAAAATTCTTTTTTCCTTTCGAAATTTAATTCGTATTCCTTGACGAGAAATTTCAGTGCTTTTTTAATTTGGCCAATATACACCAAACAACACGACTCCAAACAACTTTTTCTTTGTGTGAAAGACAGAAAAAATGCCATCTTAAGACGATGGTAATTGCTACAGAAAAAGCATATTGGTCAAGTAGGTACTTATGTTTTATTTAAATTATTGTATTGATTATGTTTAAATATTGTAGAAGAACTGTGTTCAGTTTTGGAGGTTATTAATTATTGTGTTTTAATCATGTTGAATATTGCAGTAAGAACTGTGTTCAATGTTGGAGGTTAATTGTTGGTGGTTTTAATCGTGTGCAATGCGTTATTTCTTATAAACCAAGCAGCACTAAGTGTTACGTGGAAGGCTCTATTTTGCAGATATTTTGCATTTTACAGATTTGTTTTGTGACGTGTCCCCATACGGGACAGACTCGAAATAAGCTTGGATGATGTTTTATGTAGTAATTTATAGTGACAAGAAAACTGCTACGTATTTTCCAGATGTCTTACGTTTGCTAATGGAAATATTACATTTATTTTTGAATTTGGCAATCTGACTTCTGAAGGGAGCTTATTATCATGTATGATACCTGAGTCCGGGACACCTTATTTTCAGTGTACGTCGTCATCAGATAACGCGGGAACGGATGTCTGACATTCGTGAGATGGAGCTGTATTTAATTTGTTGGTGCTAGTTAAAATTTTCCAATTTGTAAGTCATGCTTCTTGAAAATTTAAGTAATGTTACAGTTGACAATATAATTATTTTCAATTACCCGCATTTATTGAAACCAGCAGTGAGTTGCAACTGATTACGATTAAAATGTTTACATTTTTACTTCCTTGTACGAAGTAAAGGAAGTATCGAAATCGCGAAAATTTTCGGGTGTCATATTTCAACTAAAATATCCATTTTGGCGGCTGTCGAATGGAATTTAACCATGTTTTTGCTTGACATCTGTACGTAAGGGCAGAATAAAAGACTCTTATTCCCAAAATAGGTTGCAAAAAGAATTTAAAATGGATTCAGAAGAGTTTTTTTTTCCTCGCCGGCTGTACGTACTTATGTATGTCGCATAACTGAAAAACGAGTAGCCTCAGAACGTTAAAATTTTGTATATAGGACTGCTATAACATGTATTTGTGCACCTCCCTTTTCGGTTGCAATCGTTAGCAACAAAAGTACATAAATAGGAATATATATATAGTTTTTAGAAGTAGTACAAGAACGAGAAAGACCTAATTGTTCGAAACATTTTGCGCATTGAGCTGCAAAAATAAATTTAAAAATAAGCCAAAAAGAGAAAAATTTTAAAGGCAATCGCCTAAAAGTAAATTTGAGACCTACGTTCCAGGGTTTAAAAAAACTTTAACAAAAATTAATTACTTAAAAGTAAAAGTAACGCAAAAAAACTAAATATTGGTATTCAAGAAATTCAACAGTTAAAAATTTTAACATGTAAAAATAAAAGCCATTTTAAGCACTAACTAAATTAAAATAAAACACCAGAAAAAATTACAAAGAATGGCAGTAAATGGCAATTTACCCTAATTCGAGTTTGTTGCGGACTTATCAAGGGGAAAGGGCAACAATCTACTGCATAGCTAAACTACATTACGCGTTTCGTCAAACGACAATAATTGAGGCAGAAGCTAAAAAACATTAACAGATGAAAATCTACATAATATCATTGGTCTCAATTCTTATCGTTTCTTTTCCCGACGCGCCTGTAATAATTTTAAAATTAAAACACTATTGAAAAAACTATACAAAAAGATTAGTAAGCGAATTTACAAGTAAACATCAAAAGCCAATTAGGCGTTAGTCAAAAAATACATAATTTTAAGGGATATCCCAATGAGCTAGTAGAATAAAACTTAAACTGGAAAAAATCAAAATAAAAGCTCAAGTGTCTTGTTAAGACCAATATCATTAAAAAAAATATATGAAAAAAAAAGAATTAAACTGGAACCCAAGCTGAGCTGCAACAAATAAAAATGAGTTCATATTTATATACTTTGGGTAAATATACATATTTATATACTTATTGTATTATATATATTTATATAATTTGGATATATATATATATATACACATCCACTCTGTTACTTGGCTCCGCGAGGTCCTTTTTTATTCTTGTATGTTGGTAAACTGCGCATTTTTTTGCTTTAAAAGTGATTGAATTATGCTGTTCTTATCTTTCAGTTAAGGTTTTTATGCTTTAGTTAATCTGCATGCAACAATTGTAGAATTATCAGCAATTTAAAAGTTGTTTAAGCGCAGCTAAGCCTATTTTTTTTACCATAGCAGCCATATTTGTTTACATTTGAAACTCAGCTGAATAGTGAATTAATTCAGTTTCTGCAGCTTCAGTGTCTTTTTGCCGAGTGGGACTAAAAGTAAACTTTCAGTTTTTGCACCGAAAAATCTGCCTTCTTGCCCGCTGGTCGAATTTCTTGTTTTTGCGTAGAAACTCTAATTATAATTGTAAATTTTTTTTAATTGTTTTAGCTGTATTTGGTGTTTTATTTTTTTATATATTTTTTTCAATTTGTAATAAAGATGCTTTCAGTTTTTATAAATTTTTGTCTCGTTGCGAAGTGGGAACTGAATTAACTGAATGAGAAAAACATCTCTAATGAAATTCGAGGAAATAAGTTTAAATGAACTGCAGGAAAAAATGCATATAATTTAATACTTCGCAGAAGAATGTCATGTGGTGTACACATCAGATTTTTTTATTGTTATCATAATCGTTATTCGTATTATTGACGGTATCATTTTAAGGAATAGTTCCCATTTCTGGCTTTAAACTGATTGACTCATATTTGCTCCAGTAATGAGAAGTACACATCTAAATAATTTTTAAATTTTTGACGGTTAAAAGTCTTTAGCAGACACTTTTCAAGATGTTTGCACCATTATGTTGTGTAAAGCTACCGCGGGCATGTCATTCATGTGCTTTGGAAAATATTGTTACTTTGTGAAAGATAAAGTGTTTAATTTATCTTCACATATAACCTATTGGCAGAGTATACATAGGTATTAGGAGAAAGTAAATAATTTTAAATTAAAATTAAGTAATATCTTAAATTTATCTCTCGAATTTAATCAGTCTCTTAATTGCTTAACGAAATGCGTGATAAATTTATCTTTCGAACTTCATCAATCTGTTGGTTGAATAAAACGAGCTATGTAAAAGCGGTAGGCACATTTATTAGTAGTTTAAAATTTAATTTTTAATATTATGAGATGTTCTATTCTCTGAAATTCTATCCGTTTTTCAATGGAAAAATAAAAGCAGAGAGCTTAAAAAATACAACAATTACGGTTTCATACAATAGTTGTCATTATGCATTATAGTTTACTGTTCTAGTTGGCAACAAATTTCTCCCACGCCAGTAAAGCCCTTCTGTGTTAGTCTCAAAAATATATCTGGGGATGCTGTTTTCAGATCCTCCCTATAATCGAAGATCTGGAGAAAGGTGCTTTCTAAGGATCGAATGATGTGATGTTAGTTAAAGCTCTGGTTATGTTAATAAAAGTTATAATAAAATTGCCGAGTGATTAACGCAGCATCAGGTATGATGTCATCGTAATATAAGAAAACGACTTGCCGATTCACGAGCGCTAGTTCCTTAAATGTCAGTTCTTTGTTCTACCTGTGTAAATGCAGGCATCGGAAAGCTAGAATCTACTGCTTCATGGCATTCTGCAGATTATTCTCTTGATATTCGACTATTATTTAATAAAATCTTTTTAGGATGCAGTTTTTCATTTAAGGATACATTATTTTCATTAAGCTTATAAGGTATTTCTCAAGCCTTCTTAGCATACCTTCGTGGTGTAATGGCCAGCACACTCGGCGTGTATTCGAGAGGTCCGTGGTTCGAGTCCCGGTGAGGGCATTGCCATTTTTCCTGCTTTAAAAAAATACCTCATGTCTGTACAAGGTTCACCGCATAATTCTGCAACTTCGTGCATCATTCCTCCAGTACCTAGCATGTACTAATTTCTCTTGTTCTGTAATTAACATGCACAGCACTCATTTTTTTCATGTTTCGTTATTATTCTTTCGAAATGTAGCTCCCTTTCGTAATTGTAAAACAGTAAAGCACAGGTCACTTCAGTTGCTTCGCAAAAAGCTAGTTGGAACCACTAATAGAATTTCAAGATGTATGTCTAGAAGTCTGCATCCATCTTTTGATTGCTGCGTTACCTACACTACGAAAAAAAAATGGAACAGTTCTATATCTCCCGTTCTACTGGGCCGATTGATAAAATTCAAATTGCACTTTTTCATGTCCCGAAAGCGCAACTTAGGCTATATATTAGATTTATATATAGCATTATTCGTACATTTATATATAGCATTATTCGTCATTATTTTGACACAAAATCAGACTTTTTCAGAAATAACATAGCAATTTTTTTCCACATTTCGAGTCTACGACTCAAATCATGTCTAAATATTAAATTTTATAAAATTTGGTGCGAAATTTATGGAGAAATTCAAAAATTTATTTTGGCGAATTTTTTTTAGTTTGCGCCAAGAATTGCCACTTGGCGAATTTCTTAATACGTCGCAACCTATTTTCCTATCCCTTCCATTGTAATGGAGCAGAAAAAAAGTCACATCGTTTTTACTTATTTATATTGTGCATGAAGGAAATAAATTTCTTAGTAGAATAGCGAATTCAGTCAGTTAATGCACCAACTTCAGTGTCTTCTTGCCCAGTGGAACCAAAAGAGCCACTTGGATAATTATTGGAAGGTTTGCGATTCGAAACCTGCTGAAATCACAATTGATTCTTTACAGTTATTGTTCCAAACACCTATTAGTCTCTTCAGAATAATAAAGTGTTGTTTTGTTCTTATCAATCTTACTCGTCCGACAAACGTCAGCGCAAGTCCACGAGATTCCTCGTGGAAAGGAGTCATATGCTCCTGTCGTTGGCAAGAGCCTGGAACACCATATATGTGACAACCCCATTTTGGATCAGTTCATACTCCCAGTTTTGAAAAAGTAAGCACCCCGTGAGTTGTGGCCGGAAGGTCTCCCACTGCTTATCTTATCATCACCCTCTTAAGAGGACTTCGGCTTGCCCCGCATTTAGAGTGCACCCATGCTGAAAAGATACTATCCATGACTTCCACGGATTTGAACCCGGGACCTTTGGGACGGCAGTCACAGTCTCTAACCACTATCCCGCTGGTGTCCGCCGATAAGATCGTGGCAAAAACATAGCAGACGAAAACGTCGAGGTGTAAAGTATCGTGGGAGAAAACAAAGCAAAGAGAAAACATCGCAGTTCTAAAACGTCGTGGTACCAAATATCGTCTTCGGAAATAAAGCGGTTGAAAAACTTCGCAGTTTAAAAACATCGTCGTCGAAAATATCGTAGTAAAACAGAAAGCATCTACAAATCATCGCATGACAATAACATAGCAGACCTGCGCTTTTCAGGCTTTAAAAAATTGTAAATCGATATTCGCTTGTGAGCGCGAGAGGGAAAGAAGGATAATTTTTACATTCATATTTTTATTAGCTAATAAATTTAAAAAAAAAAAAACAAGAAACTTAAACGAAACAAGAAATAATTTTCACTATAAGAGTATAGGATTAACAAAAGTGAAGCAAATAATATCATAATTAACTTAGCAACTTTTTTATAGATAAGTTCATGCCAGTTACTTATCTTTCTTTTTCTATTCTTTTTTAGATTATACTTTTCATGAAAAATTACCAGTAAAACTTTATAAAAAAATAATTTATTAAATGCCTTTGTTAGTTAACTATGCCAGTTTAAAATTAAGTGCTATAAGGTGTGTTAATTTTCTATGCTTTTCAGCAAATATTTGTTAGTTAATAAAAAATATGAAAGTGAAAATTATCCTTCTCCCCATCGTGCGCTCACAAATCGTTATGCGAGTTTTTACAATTATTAAACAATCATTAAATTTTACAATTGTTAAGCCTGAAACAATCTCTGAAAAGTCTGATGTATACACCACATGACTTCCTTGTACGGAATATTAAATTATACGCATTTTTTCCTGCATTTCATTTAAACTTGTTTCCCCGAATTTCCTTAGAGATATATTTCTCATTCAATTAATTCTACTTCGCAACAAGGCAAAAATACATAAAACCTCAAAATAGCTTTATTAAAAATTGAAAAATATAAAACACCAAATATAGTTAAAACAATTAAAACCAAAGTTTCTATGCAAAAGAAGCAATTTGACCAGCGGACAAAACCGTAGATTTTTCGGTCGACAAAACCGAAAGTTTACTTTTGGTCCCATTCGACAAAAAGACACTGAAGGTGCAGAAACTGACTTAATTCACTGTTCTGCTAAGTTTTAAATGTAAGCAAATATGACTGCTATGGTAAAAAAATAGGCTTGTTAAATAACTTTTAAGTTGTTGATAATTCTACAACTATTGCATGCAGATCAACTACAGGCATGAAAACCTTAACCAGAAGGACTTACGGAACAGAATATTTCAATCATTTTTAAAGAAAAACGAACAATTTACCAACATATAAGAATTGAAAAAAAAAAAAAAAACTAAGCTCACGGAACCGAGTAACAGAGGGACGTATATATTATTTTCTTATGATTTTTTAAAATTTGTTCTTGAATCTACTTTTGTTTTTACTTTTGTTTTTGAAATGAAAAGAGAGTGTAGGGGATATGTCTTCAAAAGTAAGCATCTCGCTGAGATTAATTGTGTTCTTAGTGAAAAAATTTTAATCTTAAAGATTATTTGCTTTTTAACAGGATTCTTTTGGTTAAGTGACTAATATCTTTATTTTGATTGAGTATCAATTAGTATTTAAATCTAGCAAATAATTTATGCTTACTTGGAAGTAAGACAAACACTCTCTCTTATTTTGGTTACTGTTAATGGATGGTAGATTGGTTTATCCCCTCGATAAGTCGATTAATCTGCTATCAATAACATTAACTGGTTTTTCAATACTTAAAAAGTTTATTTTTGATTTTGGCATTTTTGCGATTAAGTTTTTCCTTTACTGTGTTCAAAGCAAGGAGGACTGGAAATTCTATAAATTTTTTTAGATTCTAAAAAATATCTTTTCAACGATTTTTTTAAATTAAATTTCAGTTGCTTGGAGATGTAATATGGAGGGTTTTCTTTTTATAATTAGTAAATTATTGCTTTATTACTTTGCAGCTTTAGCGCAAGTCTTGGGCTTATTAATTTACTTTAAATTACTTTCATTATGAATATATATATATATATTTATATACTTTTGGTACAGCTGATTGCAACCAAAAAGGGAGGTGCATAACTACATATTATAGTAATCCTAGGTACAAAATTTCAACATTCTGAGGCTACTCGTTTTTGAGGCATTCGAGATACATAAATACATACGTGCGTACAGATGTCACGAAAAAAATCTCTTCTGAATCCATTTTTAATTCTTTTTGCAACCCGTTTTGGGAAAAAGAGTCCTTTATTTTGTTCTTACGTACAGATGTCACGCAAAAACATCGTTAAATTGCATTCGATAGCGGTCAAAATGAATATTTTCTTTGAAATATGACATCCGAAATGTTTCGCGATTACAATACTCCCTTTTTATTTCGTACAAGGAAGTAGAAAACATTTTGAAATTCTTTTTTCTCAATTAATAAAATTTTTATAGCATGCGAACGTTAGAATTGCCATAATGAAATTTGATGTATTCAGATTCGAAATATTACTCTATCCTGATAATCTGAATGTCCTTTTCTGATAGCATTTATACGCATACTTACGAGGTTATAAGGTATTTCTCCCGCTTTCTTCACATGCCTTCGTGGTGTAGTGGTCAGCACGCTCGACGCGTAACCGAGAGGTAGGTGGCTCGATTCCCGCCGAAGGCGTTGCTCATTTTTCCTCTCTCCCGCCTCCAAATAAAAACCTAATATCTCTACAAGGTTCCGAGAAAGTTACAGGGAAGTCTATAAGAAAAAGAAATTCTTATAAAAATAAGGCTGCTCTGAAAACTCTCATATGAATCAGAAGTTTGAAGAATGTGATAAACCGTTACACACAGTCGATTGAATGAGCCTCAAACAATGTTGAAGCGAAGTCTCTCAAACTAAACGATAAATATATTGAAAAATAAGCATAATTTATCCATAGTAATTGTTTCATTTGCTTCTACGCTGCGTAATAAACTGATTAATAACAACTTGTCAAAGCGGAGAAATATGAAATTTATTACAGTTTCCGCTTCAATTTGGAATTTGAGACATGAAGTTTAAACTGATATTAGATAGATTTCTAACAACACGATGTAAAGCAAAACTGTTCATCTTGCGTTTAGGTAAACATTTCTTTAATATTTATTGTAAAATTTTGCGCAAGATAAGGGCTTTGCTCTGGGCATATAGTTTTAAAAAACGCCGAAAACAGTTTCCCTCGTTTTATGAATAAACAGTTCCTCTGAAACCTTTTGCAAACAAAATGGCTTAAAATGAAAAAATAATTCCATTAACCTATGAACAGAACTCTTGAGTGCTCCTAAGTCTTAAAAAGAAAACTACAAAATCATACCAATCGTCGCTTAGAAACTAAAACAACGGTAAAAAAATTAATAATATTGTTACGTAATGTCTAGCTGCGGTAAGATAGCTTCGCTGCAAGGCGGGTTTAGGGTTGCTAGAAAGTTGCAAAGGAAGGCAGGATTGCCATATTTTGAGCGAAATTGCCCATTTGGCGACAAAATTGGCGATTACATTCTGGAACGAATTCTTACCCTTTTGGCCCAGAATGTTCTCGAAGGCACACCAAAAGCTATATAAATCTTGAATGTACGAGGGTTAGGAGCCTATCGAGTTGATCGACAGTCTAGTGCCTCGTCAGCGGATCGTGAAATGCATCGTTGAGGCTATCGAGTCTAGTGTCCAGTTGGTCGTCGAGAGTATTGTGAGTTGGTGCATCGAGAATGTGCATCGTTGAGGCTATCGAGTGCTCGAGAGCACGTTGAGTTCCGAGAAGGACCGAACCGAGTCGGGAGCTGTACTCTAGTGCTTTGCCGTAAAGCTGTCATCACCGTTATAGCCTGATACCCTGAAGGCTGTGTTACTGATTGTTTCAGCGTGTTTGTCGAGGACTGTAAACGACCGTAGTCGTGTTTTTAGTGCTGTCCTGACTAATACTGGCTAATAAATTGTGTTTTGATTCTTCAACAAGCGTTGTCGTCAATCGCTCCAAATCCACGAACCCGTACAATATGATAAAAAAGCAAACCATATAAATCGAACTAACATATGTTACGACAATTTGATATTGTTCTATCACTTCGAACTTAGTCATGACCTCCTTCTCTCCAGATGGTTATACAGATTTTGAGGGATTTAAGTAACTGGTAATCAGTCAGTTGGTAGCTAGCAGTTGTCTCATGTCGGATGTCTTGATACCGGCTCAGTTGCATTCTACCTGAAGAATGGTCATAGACGCAGCGGATCAGACGGATGGAATCATTAGAAGCTGTAGTCGTTGACTATTCATGCTGGAGCATATGAGACGTGAGACCCTGTCCAAATCGATAAGCTAAAGATTTTATCGTTCGCTTAATAAAAAGTAGTGAATTGTGGTTTCTCGTAGGATTATCATTGTAATGTGAATTTTAGTTTCGTCAAGCAGACTGTTACCTTTATATTTTTGCTTGTAATGCTCAAGAAGAGATTCATTAACACGTTTTTTATGTTTAATGCTATTAAATCAGGGTTTGCATGCAAGTATTCCTTCAATCGCGATAACTCGGAAAAGAATGTTACCACCACTTTGTAATTAGATTCCTTAGAGGTAATTGCATTGGTCACACCAATCCAAACATCTTAAAATAAACCCAAAATGCCCAAATGTATAATATTGTTTCAGCTTCCTAAATTCCTTTCTCATTCCCACCAAATAAGGCTTCCAAAGATTACACTGGAAGCGTTATATAGTGGGAGTGACACAGAGATGGTGAACCATCGAGCATTCAATAATGGGAGATACAGGGCTTATAATGTAAAAAAGTAAAAGGATTAAATTATTACAATTTATATCTATCTGATCACTAGATCTACGTTGTCTGCTTGGAATAATGTTCTAAGCCATTGTGGGCTGATGTTAAATATGCTATACTTGATTGCTAAGAGATTTGATAACTTCTTTCTAACCGCTAATTCTTCGAAGGCAATCAAATAGTCTTCAAAAATAACTTTAAATTACAGTCATTACAAATAAAAACATTGAATCTTATTTTTAGTCCGAAGGGACTTTCTCCGTGATGGACTATTGTTTTCGTTTTGCGATTTTGCGTCGGTTCACTCTGAATGCCCGTTTCACTTTTCAAATTGCTGCCACTAAATATTATTGCTCTGTACTATATTTCAAGAAATTAAATAATGAAGAATCTGCATAAATTAAATAATGAAGAATTTGTATATATATTTCTCGCATTGTGATAAAACGACGGTACCTAGAGTCATCCAATTTTGAATGACGTAATCCTACCGCGAATATGGGCATCTGGAAGCCCAAATTTGAAATTTGGAATTTGTTTCATTACCGATTTTATATTTTGTAAAACTTTAACAAATTTTTGATGAAGAAACTGGAAGATTTCAAAGCGAGCCATGGCAACGTTGCACAGAAAAAACTGTGTGAGACTGTGTATCGGAAATTCTAAAGATATGCTCATTTTAAAATTATTTTGCGACATTGCTGTTGAACTGAATTTTATGGTTCACGTGCGAAGAACATGATATTTAATGAATAAAGGTAACACACAAAATGATAGCAAAAAAAGCGCCCCTTTGGACGTAATTTAAAATCTGAAATCTTTTAGATTTTCTTTTTTCTTTTCTTTTCTCTCTCTCTCTCTCTCTTTTTTTTTTCGCAGTCTACCTTGATTTCTTTTCTTTCAATATACATACAATCCGAAATCGAATACATTTAAAGATGGCAGAAATTTTTATGTGTAATGAATACGAACGCCACCTTTCTATTACGGAATTTTCCGTCCGGAACGCTGAGAGGATTAAACTCATATGTTGGATCATAATTAATCATGCATTTCTACAATCATTACAAATAAAAACATTGAATCCTATTTCTCTTTTTTGGCTTCTTTTTGTTGTAAAAACAATAATCGCATTAGGAACAGAAATGACAGAATAAGATCTTAATTATGTTTTTCGCAATGAAATTTTGCTAAGCGAACTTCTACAAAAGGAGGGATACCTCTGCTTGCTTTGTATCGAACTTATATTATCAGGTTTTCTGAGCACGGGCTATTCTTCTACCTTTGTTGCAGAATATTAAATTAGGATTTTCTGTTTTTTATTTTGTGTGGTGACTATTTTTTATTGAATGTCATCTAAGAAATATTAGCTAAATCTTTAGGAAGCTCAAAGAATTTTGCAATTTATCGTTCCTATTAAACTAGCGTTATTAATTTACTCACTTTACGTGTCAAAGGTCTGAATTCATTTTGCTTTTACAATAATCATACCTTTTTTTAGCTGGATTTTGCATGAACCAAGAGACTTATTGATTAATTTAGCAATTTTCGTATACGCAGGTTTCGTTTAAACCGGTCCGAAAGCCCAGGCATCGGGCTTATTCAGAGTTTGCGAATGTTAATTTCTATGTTTCTATGAGGTAAATATAAAATTATAAGGAAGTATAAGATGATTTACAGAGCCGTTAAAGTCACAGGTCCTAGGTCAGGGCCTAAGCAATAATCAACCTCTGCATGACTTGTTTTTCGCCGAGGTTAAAAAAAATACTTACCCCCTTTTGAGAGGATTAGTGTTTCTGCTTTTCTACATATTAAAGCTGCACACCTTTAACGGGTAACGAATGATTCCAATAGTTCGTGACAATGTACGATTCTGTGAAACAAGCAACTATTCACGTGACTTTGCGAAACAAGCAACAATTTACGTGTGGCACGATTTGCAGCTTTTATAAGTATGTGTGAGTATGTGTATGTGTACTATTTTAGTCTTTAAAGTTTTTTGACTTGTCACTATGTGCTTGGACTTATCACTAAGAATATGCTTGTATTAAACTAATGCGTTTATTACTAAGAATATCACTATGCGTATGGTTATATATATGTTACGGTGAAACACCGAAATCTGGAGAATGTCGACTTTCACCGGTGAATGTCAACATTCACATAGTCGCTTGGTGTATGTCCGAAATATTTTCCAAATACTCTTATTTCTGACTTACACCAGTGAATGGCGACATTCACCATGTACTAATGGTGAATGTTGAATATATGAGAATATTATATTTTTTTCTCCGTAATTCAGTCGCTAAAAAACACACAAGTACTTAAAACACACAATACATTCAAAATGAGAAAGGAAAATAATAGAAGTTAAAAAACTTACTTCATTATACAGTACGTAGTAAATGAGAAAATAAAATAATAGTAATAAAAAACTTATTAAATTATGTGATTCAAATCTGATTAATTGCAACAACTTAAACTATTACGAGACTTTGAATTGCAGAAGAGGTCCTTGCATTTAAAACTACATTTATAGGAAACAGCCAGCCGCCTCTCTTTTCGACCTACACCGGAGCATATCTGTGATTGTCGACATACACCGGTGACGGTCGGAATGTACAAGAATGTAATGTTATATTCGATCTTTCACCGACGTGTTTGGTGAATGTTGACATTCTCCGGTGAAAGTCGACATTCTCCGATTTCGGTCTTTCACAGTAACATATGCATATAATGCAAATATGTGAACGAAACATTAAAATGTGAGCAAATATACTACTATTTAATTGAGATATACTATGTTGCTTGACAAATATTTTGCCCTGCTGGTCGAGAATTGCTATTTTCAGCTGAAGGAAAATTGGAAATTTCTAAAAATATAAATTAATCCAAAGTAATTTTTGCATTGTTTATAATTGACTAACTTATTAAAAACATAATAATAATAAATTTTAATAGTTATTCTTTTTCGGTTAGTAAAAGAATACTGAAATGTTAATAAAAGATAGAATACATCCGAAACGATACTACTTAGAGCTACCAAATCACCTTCGAATAATCGTAGTGACTGTCAGTCTGCTAACTAAAAGGATCACCAACTAAAGCAAAAGCTAAAAATAAAACCGTTTAATTAATAGACTGGTTAACCAGACCATGTCGACATGTTTCAAACCGCTTCCATAAACCAGTTCAACAGAACAGAATCTGCTAATACATTCTAATAAAAAAGAATGCAAAGTACAAAATTAAAAAGCTTAACTAAATCTGTCTTCATTCCTAACTAAAAGTTGCTGAAGTACTCGCGGTTAACAGAAACTTAACGCCAGCAAATTAACTGCAGCAGCAGGGAAACTGAAGCACAATGACAGATATGTGTTCTCTGAAAAAATTAACGCTTCGAAGTTTATATATACTTTAACTAATTTGCATTCTAGGCATAGCTGACGAAAATAAAAATCATAGTAAAGCCACAGTAAAAACATAATTATGTTAATTAAAATAACATCTTACATAATCAATGAAAAGTAAGTTTAAGAATGCAGATTTTAAAAGTACATATATATTTATTAAAAAATCTGATGTGTACACCACATGACTTCCTTGTACGGAATAGTAAATTGTACGCATTTTGCATTTCATTTAAACTTATTGGATTGAATGCACAAAAACTATGCACAACATCTGAAGAATTACCTAATCGTTGCCACATGTTCTATTCAAATACTATAACAAATCTAAAACGATGTGTAAAAGAAATTAAACAAAAAAAAAGAAAAAAAAGAAAAGAAACAGTTTTTCACAGACGATTCAGTATTTCTCATTTAATTAATTCATTTCTCACTTCGCAACAAGGCAAAAATACATAAAAAACATCGGGTATTGTATACCATCGAGGAAGAATCTGTTATGCTTAGCTTAAGATTGGTTTTGCCATCATCGTGCTAGAAAAATTCATCACTCAAATTCATCTTTTTAGTTTTTGCTAAAGGCTTCAGAAAGTGTGAAAGAATTTAAAAAGGAGTAGACATCAGATGTAGTTTTTCTTTGAAGCTGTGTCAGGACTGAGTGTTCGGTGCATATTCTTGGAAAACATCTTAACAGCTTAAAGTCCTGATCTTGAACAGGGCGCTGAATGCAGCTATATTCTGTGATAGAATACTGTGATTGAGTTGGAGAATGACTGCACTTGAAAGGGACTTAAAATCCTCTTTTATTAAATCACTATTATTTACAAACCACTTCCCAACTCGGGAGGGGTACAGAAAGTAAAAGACCACACTTGGGTCTAAAATGAACAATCAGATAAATTTAAAAACTAAAGCTAAATAGAAATTAAATAGTTGTCGCTCACAGAGCTTATAATGCAAGGTTGGCCTCTAATGGTGCGTAGCAAGATTTACTAATACTGACGCACTTGGATTTATTTCAATAAGCAATCACGTAAAGCGCTATTAGAATTTAACTGCTAGCTAGTCAGGAGAACGTCTAATAGAATGATCGTGGTCTGAGACTAAAAGCTCTCTCACACTGAGAGGTTTCTACCTCTTGCTTAAATGGTCGTTGGCTCCACTTCAAATTAGCTTTCCACTTCAAATTAGCATGAATCTGAAAACGCGCGCTTCTTCTAACGGGAAGTTGAAAATGAGAAGGGATAGAAAGATTTAAATTAAAATAAAACTTTGTTAGTTTAACTAAAACCTTACAGCTGTAGAGTAAAAGATCTCCATTCCATGGAAATTTTACATTATATCCGGAGAATTAAGAATTAACTTTCTCTTTAAAAACATCTGTACCCCCAAAGCATTGTGTTTTAATTACTTTTTATGCAAAAGGATAGCTGTTTCGAAATTTTAAAATATAAGGTTTCATGTTTGATACGTAAAATATTGTTTCTTTTTCTTAACAATGCTTTGACTGCGTGGTGACTATGGAACGCTCGTCGAAGTGCGAAAAGAATGTATTAGTTGTAGAGACATTAGGTATTTAGAAGCAGGACACGTGAAAAATGAGCACTGCTCTCGCCGAGACTCGAACCACGGACCTCTCGAACGCGCGCCGAGCGTGCTGACCACTACACCACGAAGGCATGCAACGAAGGTGGGAGAAATACCTTAAATAGTTCAGAACTAACTGTCATCAAAAGTTAGGAGTTTACTTTATCATCTGTTCAAGTTCAGCATTTTTGTAATACTTAATTATATTGACGTTTAAAATGTTTATATATTTCTTATGGTCCTCGATTACAGAGTATATGTAGTGTTAAGAGCTATTGAAGAAGGTCAAAAAGCGAATGCAGTTGGCGAATAAAATATGTTTAGCTAGACGTCATAAATATTAATATAAAGCATGAACTAGAGCTTCTTAAACTGTCGGTGGCGACCCCCGTGGGGGTCGCGGAATCTGCAGCAGGAGGTCGCGAAAAATTTTAGCAGTTTTGATGTGTCTTTAACTTATCATAATAATTTTACATCTACAAAGAAAAAACGAAAACGTTTCGATGCATTCTTTTTATAATATAAACTTGCTTTGCACGTGAGGCTGTCCTTTCGTCTGTTACTTATTTCAAATTTTTACATTGTTCTATGCCTTAAAACTAGAAATTAAAGTTAATGACCTAAAACTGCAACAGTATATTATAGTACAAGTGAAAAAATTGACAGTTTCACTCACTTGTTCGTCGCATTTGATCAATGTTTATGGGGTTCCACAAAATGTTCGTAAATATTATGGGGTCCTGGGGTCGCGAAAAAAATCTCAGTGGTAAAAAGGGGTCGCGACTAAAAAGCGTTTAAGAAGCCCTGAACTAGAGTTCAAAACTCTTATTTAGCATCAATACATTTGTTTCTATACCACGGCAAAAATATGTCACAGAACAAACGACGGTAAGCTCAGCACGTTTTAAATAAGGTAGTTCATTTTGTGTAGATTCTATAATGGTGATACAGTTATGGTGAAAGAAGTTAAAAGCTATACAGTATATACTATATATAAAGCTCCCTCTTAACCGGCTTCCGTTTAACCGGATCTCCGCTTTAACCGGCCGTAATTAATTTGAGTACCAAAATCCAAAAAATAAGCAAAAGAATTACAAAAAATTAAAAATTACGTTATTTTGTATTTTAAATACTTGTTTCGTATTTAAAATACAAAATTACGCAATTAAATAAACTTTAACAAACAAAACGTAAAAACCAAAACGTTTTATGCATTAATGGTATCGCACACTTCTCTTAATTCAAAAATAAAAGAACAGCCAAGAGCCAAAAAAGCAGAGAGCGTTTAAAAATACTAACATCAAGTCCTTTAAGCACAATGGAACAGAAAGAAACAAGATGGCGACATCATCGGAACAGTCGCTGATGTGGTTTACGATGACGATGACTCCGATATCGCATTCTCATCGATGACTCGAACATCGATGACAATGCGATCTCCATCATATCGCATATAGATGGCATAAAAGCACTGGAAATGGCTTTATGCTATGTAGAACAACAGACATCGGCTTCCTCCATTGACGTCATGCTTTTAAAAAAATGGCGAAATTAAGCAGCGCGTCGCAGAATTTCCAGACATCAACAGAAAAAAGTGATTGATCATTTTAAATATTCCTACTAATGATATCTTTGTAAGGTTTATCCGAAGTTTATAACAGTTACTTTAAGTTTGTCACACTTTCCTGTCTCTTCTAATTCAGCTTACTAGAGAACCAGAATTTCTGATCAACGCGCGTTTGCCTTTAGGCTAGTCTCTCTCTAAGCTATTACTACGCTCGGCCGTACTTCAGGCCCTTGATAGCTAGCTTCGCCTACTTAATTGAGATTTAGGGGCCAACTACTTAGAATCCTGATAGCCTCGGCTATATCTTTTTAGTTAAGCATAAGTTAAGCTTTAGTTCTTATTACTTTAAGTTCAAGCCTAAGTGGAGGCTTTGCTGTACGCTCTGAGATAGAAACTGACTGTATTAATTCTTATTTTGAGAAATAAAATGTAATTAACCTTTCTTGGGTCTTACGTCTCTGTACACACACTCAAAAGATTATTCGCTTATCGGTGTAAGAGGTTCCCACATTTAACTGCGAAATAAAAGGGTGGAACCCTACATGTTAAACCCTACGTTTGTCATAAATTGACACATTTGATAAATGCTTGTTTTAACTATAAAAAATGTCATTTTCGTCAATCAAATAACTCTTTTTTTAATTCTCCGCTTTAACTGTAATTTCGCTCAACAAGCTTAACAGCCGTCTGATTTATGTCGGTTTAGAGGGAGTCTACTGTACAATGAATTGTCAAATTATATATCATATTAATACAGTCATAGTTATTACATTTACGTAATTTTTATTTTAGGAAATTTTACCACGACGGACCTTGCAGCTAAATTAACAACAACTTCACCTACGACTGACGTCTACAGCATCGACGCAATCGACTACCAGTACATCCTAATTGGAGTATACACCTTCTTTGTGTCACTTTTCTTCATAGGTGTTACTTTCATTTTCGTCAAGAGACTGAAAGACGCTTGCTGTTCTCACCCTGACATCGATGAATATGATGCCTTACGAAACGATGATCTTATTCATGATTGTCAGAATGGCAACTGTTCCGTTCACAACATACAAAATGAGAGCGATCTTGATGGTCCCACAACAAACATTCATTACACGGATGAATCCGAATTCGATAACGTTTCTTTGGATCCACGCGAAACGGGCGGGACGGTTGCGACACAGGAAGAACAACCTCCACAGTATGAAGGTCCACCCTCATATGTGAGCAATGTGTTCTCATGATTGATGAAATTTATATGTAATCGCGAACAAAACTGGAAGAACACACTAGGCTCGACAATTTCGAAAGATCTGCAGCAAATGTAGTAAGTCGAAACAAACAGAACATCGAAATCTTTCAACTGCCGAAACATTTCATCGCTGACATACTGCTTATAAACAAATTAAGCTGACTTAAATGTCTGTTGTATCCAAGCGAAAAATATTTATTTAATACATTATGAATAGTCTAAAATCTTTAATATTGATATTGAATATTCTGTTTGGTATTCTTAAGTGACCTATAAAAGTTCAAATTCAGGTCATGCACAGCTGTGTGTACGTAGATAGGATAGGAAATTTGATTTCGCTTCTTCGAGCTGCCAGATGAGAAATATGAAAAGTATTTGTCCCTAAGTCTTTCTTCTGCTGATATTTCGACAGTTGTTTACATACGTTCCATTTCAGAAACATTTCTGGAGATTTGAAGCTATTTTAAAAATGATGATTCTCATGATTTTACTTATCCATTAATAACTATAATTATTATGATTAGGATTGCATATGCAACAGCAATTAATATTGTGACTAACAGACGACGTTTTTCAAGCAAAATATTACTTACTCATATTTCTATATTCACCGACTTTGCAAGCCTTCCTTGAACAAATATTAATATTAGAACATAGATTTTAAAGTGTATATAACAAACACAACTCATGTGAAAAAAATTAAAATCGAACTCATAAAAGGATTTTAATAACATAACTACATATGGTATGCGGAGACATATACAATGCCGCTAGACATTCGAGTTTTGAGACAGACATGATGCCAGTGAACTGCATAAAACAAGAAACTCTTAAATATAATGGCCCTTGAGTTCTCTCATGTACTTGCTGATAAGGAAAAGAAGGGCACAGAACCCATGGATACTGTACGCTGAAAAAGCTCTGGATAAAAACTGCATGGTTTAAAATCAGATTATCACCATGTGATTTTCGATGGGTGGTCAAACGCAAGTAGTTTTATCTCCCATTATAACTCATCATCATCCAAATAGGCGTGGAAGAAGTAGAAGATTAAGATGACATTGAAAAGATTTTCTGTGAAAGATGCAGTATATTATTTTTAAGCAGACCTTTTAGGAATCTGTGAAGTCCGAAGCAAGTGATAGCTCTTGTTCACAGTTCTCGTCTTCCAGTTCCATTCTTTTATATTTCATGAAAGCTGCAATTTATATTCTATGATTCCTGTAAGGGCTTTGAAGAAGTAAAAAAAAACGGAAATGCAGGGCACTGTCAACATGCTGTTGCTCGTGGCCCATTATGAACCCTTCCAGATCGTTTGAACGGATGTTCAGCTATAAGATCATAGTCAAGACATGTGAATATTTCTTCATGTTTGGATACGGGAATGCTGCGAGATATATTGTGAGCGGTTTTGAAGATTGCCACATCAAATAAATCTATTCAAAAATTAATATGAATAGCTGAGTTTACGAGACGTATTCGGAAACTAAGTACCGTTTTGAAAAAAAAAATAGTAAAACAATTTTTTCGAATCCAATTTTATTTTTACATGAAAATACATGTCTTAAACTATTTTTCAACATAGTTTCCGCCAATGATCAATCACTTGTCATAGCGGGTGACCAGTTTTTTGTATACCATCGTCAAAGAAACTTCCCGCCAGTTTCGATAACCACGACTCCACAGCATTTTTCTTGTCATCGTCAGATCCAAAGCGCTTGCCACCAAGCTCGCGCTTCACGTGCAGGAACAAGTGATAGTCGGACGGCGCCAAAGTCCGGGCTGTACGGCGGGTGATCGAACTGCTCCCGATGAAACTGTCGAATTAACGATCGAGTGACACCAGCAGTATGGGGCCGAGCATTGTCATGGAGCAACACAATTCCTTTACTGAGCATTTCTCTTCGTTTGTTTTGAATGGCACGCCTTAGTTTTGTTAAAGTCTCACGATATCGTGCCGCATTAATGGTTTCCCCTCTGGGAAGAAATTCAGTAAGCAAAACGCCTTTCCTATCCCAGAAGACAGCGCACACGATTTATTGTGACGACATTGTCACTTTGAACTTTTGTTTTTTCGGAGAATGAGTGTGTCTCCACTCCATCGATTGTTGTTTCGATTCTGGTGTGAAATGACACACCCAAGTTTCATCACCTGTCACAATTTGGTTTAAAAAGTTTTCTCCCTCGTCACTGTACCGCGTGAGAAATGTCATGGCACTACCAAGTCGCTTTGTTTTGTGAACATCGGTGAGCATTTTTGGAACCCATCGGGAACAGAGTTTGCGATAATTGCAGCGGTCAGACACAATTTCGAATAAAACAGTACGTGAAATTTGTGGAAATGCCTCCGAAAGAGTTTTCATTGTGAAGCGTCTGTTCTCATGAATTGCTTCATCAACTTTCCTTACCAAATCATCGATGACAACAGAAGGCCGACCACTCCGAGCCTCGGCGTGGACATATGTTCGACCTGCATTAAACATTCTTACCCACTTTCTCACCATTCTATCACTTATCGCGTATTCACCGTAAACTTCTGTCATTTGACGATAAATTTCGGCCGGTTTAACATTCCTCGCGTTCAAAAATTTAATCACGGCACGAATCTCACAGTCAGCGGGAGAACTAATTGTCTTAAATATTTTGAATCTCCCCAGCAAACTGAAAACACAACATAGAGCAAACAAAGTGGCGACAATTGAAAGTCAGTGAACAAGAAAGACTAGTGCGCATGCGCGGGACGCCTACCACAGCGCTGCGACGGCGCTAGAATGAAACGGTACTTAGTTTCCGAATACGCTACGTATTAGGTACTGCTGGGATCAATAATAGCAAGTATAATTTCCTACAGCTTTAGGATAGCAGCCAAAACAAGAACATATTTCTTCATTTATAGATACGAGAATGCTACAAAAGGTATTGTAAACGATTTTAAAGATTGCCATTTCAAATAAATGGATTCGAAAACACGATGAATATTTCAGTTTTTTAGATACATCGGAACTCAATAATAGCAAATAAACTTTTATTCTGAACAGCTTTAAAGGCAATGTCTTTTAAAAGGCATTAAAGACAATGTCTTCTATTACGATAAAAGGTAATATCTTGTATTAAATCAAAAACGATAAAAATGTCTGGTATGACATCGCAATAAGTTTCTCGATAATAATTGTCAGGTATATATTCATTATGATCTTGTAAAAATAATAAATGTCTCGTAAACCTTACTATGACCACGTAAACCTAATAACTGTCTCGTAATTGTAATAAATGGCTTGTATTACGATAGAGGCAATGTCTTGTATTACGATACACAGGCTCAGCATATATTAATAATATAAAGAAGAGATCATTGTGAGATGTAAAAGATATTTTGAGAGAAATTTTTAAATGAGTTAATACTGATTAATAATTAAATACTCACAAAAGCTTTGTTGGCCTTGTAAGCAATCTTCAGAATACATTCTTTAAAGGTAAATTTTTAGTCCAACATGACTCTTGACGGAGTCTGCATTTGGGAAGTCTTCTCTTCCTGTAAAGAGCTAACTGTTATAAAGAGAACAAATGTATGGTTTTCTTTTTAACTGTTGCAACAGAGCTTGTGATTATTTTATTCCACTAATAATGAAATGAACCAAGTTGTCCGTACTATGTACGTCTAGTAATATAATAGCTTGTAAATATACAGTTACAATATTATATCAAGACCGATTTTATATTTACCAATATATCATGATTTAACTATTCACCGATTTATGACCATATTAACCGATTTAAGACTACATACATTTCCAATATATTATGCTTTATGTATAATTTATTCTGTAACATAGTGGGCAATAACGGTCTTTGCTCATTCTGTAGTGATTTAAACTCAGTATCATTGTTTTATTATACTATTATACTACAGCCTTAATATATAAATGAATATGCATTATATTATTATGTTTAATGCATGCAATAAATGTTATATGATAATGGAATTTTACAGAAAAAGAACATACTATAAATATGTCTTAAATTGTGAACAATGATGAACGATGAATGACAATTTGCATGCTTGCATCTGAAGCAAATACATTAATAGTCTTCTACAATAAATCATTATATAAAGGTTTTCGTTATTGTTGATTCTCTTTATTGTTATTTAACCTAAAAAAAAAAAGAAAATATGTTATTTATATTCACAAGAAGCTAAATTCTGTGGATGTAGACTTATATAGAGAAAAAATCTGATGTGTACACCACATGACTTGTACAGAACATTAAATTATAGGCATTTTTTCTTGCATTTCATTTAAACGTATTGGATTGAATTAAATATACTTCGCCCAGAGCGCATGAACCACACAGAATGAATGAACTCTTTAAAATTCCCATTATTTGTTTAGCATAGCGACACTCTGGAGCTAGGTTCACTTAACAGCGTTACATCTCATTTGTTTTATAACTCAGAATGTACAAAAATTATATCATCTGAAGAATTATCTAATTGTTGCCACATGTTCTATTCAAATGCTATAATAAATTCAAAACGATGTATAAAAAAATTAAAAAAGAATCAGTTTTTCACAGACAATTCAGTATTTTGCATTCAATTAATTCAGTTCTCACTTCGCGACAAGGCAAAAATACATAAAAACTGAAAATATCTACATTCAAAACTACGAAGTAAATCTTAAACACTTATTTCCTCGAAAAAATTCCAGAATGGATTAAGCATGATTTAATTCGTAATAATAAAAGAAGACGTTATCTTTGTTGTTACGAAGCTTAGTTTATCTAGATTGGCAACAAATCCAATATTCTGCTAAGTTTCAAATGTAAACAAATAGAGCCGCTATGGCCAAAATATTTAGGCTTAGCCACACTTAAAGAACGATATTGATATTGATTATTAACAACGATATTGATAACAACAATTGATATTGATTATTAACAACACTTAAACAACGATATTGATATAACGATATCGTTATTGATAATTCTGCAATTATAAAGAGCTTAACCGGAAGATAAGAACAACATAATTTAACCATTTTTAAAGCAAAAAATTCACAATTTACAAACATAAAAGATTAAAGAAACTGAGCTCACTGAGCCAAGTAACAGAGTGGATATCTATATACATACATTTATATACTTTTAGTGAGGCCGATTGCAACCAAAATAAGAGGTGCAGATCTACATCTAATAGCAGTCATACATACAAAATTTGAGCGTTCTGAGGCTACTCGGTTTTGAGTTATGCGAGATATATACACAGGTTCGTACGTACCTGAAGACACCATGAAAAAATTTCTTCTGAATCCATTTTTAATCAGTTTTATAATTCGTTTGGCGAAACAGAGTCCTTTAGTCTGTCCTTACGTACAGATACCACGCAAAAACGTCGTTAAATTGCATTCGATAGCGGCAAAATGGATATTTTCATTGATATATGGTACCCGGAATTTTTTTTGGTTACAATACTTCCTTTACTTCGTGCAAAGAAGTTAAAACGGAAACGTATATTCTGTATAATTTATTCCGAAACCTAACTTCAAATAAAGTTTCAAAGCGCCTATTGGAGAGAGGATACACACATAGCAGAGGTGAAAATTTATAATTTGCATAGTTAAGATTATACGTGGTAGTTTTACCAAAAAACGTGTTAAAGAAGATATTAATTTCAGTACCTATCTTTAGAAGTGCGATGAAACGTAGAACTAGGCTATGATTCAAAATATGGAATAAATAATAATTTTAGAACAGGAAGTTAGGTGTCTCATTATAAACGTGTAAAAACCTAGGTTCTAATTTGATTTGAACCAGAAACTTTCTAACTATCAATTAGACTACTATTTTTCGTCTGAAATATTCAAAATCAGCGACCTACTCTGTTTATTTTCGACTTCAGTTAAATAAGATGATTAACGAAACTATGCTTTGTACAATCACTTCCAAGGAATGTTAGCTTACGAATTTTTTAATTTGTAAAAAAATTTGTCGGTCACTAAAACACGGATCGAAAAAAATACATTAGACTGAAAGTAATTGTTTGCGTCAAGTTGACTTGATAAGTTTTCCTAAAAATCGAAGAATGAACTGGTCGTTTATTGTAATACTTTTTTTAAAGATTCGCCAAATGTGTAAATTATAAGAAGTCTCGACCACTATATAACACTTTTTATTATATAAGTTTCGGAATTTAATACGGACGGTAGTTTTAAATTGCAAAATGTAACTGTTTTATCAAAAGGAAAAGTTTAAAAACTACTTATTTCAATGAAAATCAAACTTCGTCGAGATACAAATTTAAAGATAGAATTCGTGAACTGAGTTGATTTGCGAAGACATAATCGAACTCTCTGAGAAATTATTTTGCGTTTTCAATTAATTTAACTTAAAGATGATGGTATGAATTTAAATATTTCAAAAATCTCAAAAAAAAAAATGGTAGCTTAATTCAAAAGCTGAATATTCGAGAAACATTTCGAAAGAAAAACTTACGATTTACAAAAAAATTACTGCACGCTGTCTAGTGTTTTCTGGAGCTATTTCAAAGCAAACAAATAACATTTAAAACAAACGTATGTTTAATAAATTATGAATCATTTTGAGTATTCATAATTTTAATAATTTTAGTATGCATAAAACTGCTTTCAGGCTTTAGTTTAAGCAAAGCCTGAAAGCAAAGAATAAGCAATTTATTTCAAGTAAAATAATGTATAAAGTTTAACGAATATTTTGCCTAGTCAAAACTTAGGAATAGCTCCTTTCAAAAAAGATTGCTTAAAATGTCCCTTTCAGTTTTGAATATGAAAGAAACAAAAAAGGTATGAGGGACGTTCAAATTAAAGTGATTCGAGGTGCGTATCAA
The DNA here is from genome assembly GCA_000611955.2 of Stegodyphus mimosarum. Taxonomy (NCBI): domain Eukaryota; kingdom Metazoa; phylum Arthropoda; class Arachnida; order Araneae; family Eresidae; genus Stegodyphus; species Stegodyphus mimosarum. The sequence goes on from KK112662.1 coordinate 98,418, forward strand.
TGAGATGTGTAGCGACAGAAATGAAACAGATACGTAGATAGGAACAGAAGTATTTAATGATTGAGATATATGCAATGTTTGTTAAAAAAAATCACTCATCGCGTTAAGGCAGACGTTCCATTGCTCGGGAAGGTTACCAATTCCGTCCGTGAAGAACGATATCCGGTTGATCATGGAACTAGGTCATAACTGCAGCCTTTACGTCCTCGTCGGACTGAAAGCATTGACAATTTAGGCTTTTCTTCAGAGATCCAAAGATGTGATAGTCGCAAAGCGACAGATCTAAGGTGGTTGTTCCAAGACTTCCCGCTTTTTACGGGCCAATGCCTCGACGCACACCCCGACGACATGGGGCCTTGCAATGTCGTGCAGAAGAATGACACCCGACGACAGCATACCTGGACGTTTGCTTTTGACAGCCTTATGCAGCTTATCGAGCGTTTCGATGTACCGTTGGACATTGATGGAGACGTACAGCTCCTCAAACTCCAGTAATAAGGAACCCTGAACGTGGAAAAATGACTTCAATATCACCTTTCCCGTTGAGTACTGAGTTTTGAATTTTTGGGGTCAGGGCGAGTCAAGATGTTTCCATTGCATGCTGACGGACTTCCCTTTCGTTGGAAGTGGTGACACTAGATTTCCTCCCCTGCCATTATGTGTTGCAGAAAGTGGTCACCGTAAGTGGTTTAGCGCACCAAATGTTGTAAACTGAGGTCCATTCGCTTTTTCTTGTGGTGGTCAGACAGTATGCAGGGTACCCATTGGCAACAAACTTTTCGATACTTCAGAATGTTGTTGACAATATTGTGAACAGTACCGACGGAAACGTTCAACTCATTTGCAACGTTACAAATGTTTCGACGTCGATTTGCTTTGATTGCCGTGTCAATGTCCGTAAACAGCTTATCTATCACAACCTTGTGCGCCTGACCTGCCCGCGGCAAATCCGTTGTCTCCTGGCGATCTTCGCTAAATATTCTCGTCCACCTCGTCACCGTGGGCGTCGACACACACGTGTGTCCGTACACAGCCACCATTCTTCGATGAATATCCACCGGCAACACCCTTTCAAAACTTAATAACAGCTCGTTGATCAGTTTTCGACGTAGATGCATCCACAAAAGACATTTTTGAATGAATGCCACGTCCTTACGACTGAAGTTCGCACACCTCTCCTTCCGCACAGGCATGCATGGTACAATACGCAAAAAAAATGGGACAATTCTATATCTCCCGTTCTACTGGGCCGATTGACGAAATTCAAATTGCGTTTTTCATGTCTCGAAAGGGCGACTTAGGATATGTATTAGATTTATTTCCAACATTGTTTTTAACATAGGTATTTTGACACAAAATCGGATTTTTCTGAAATAACATGTCTTTTTTTTTCATATTTCGATTCTACGATTCAAATTATGGCTAAATATTAAATTTTGTGAAATTTGGTGCGAAATTTACGGAGAAATTCAAAAATTTAACTTGGCGAATTTTTTTCAATTTAAGCCAAGAATAATTTACTGACGAACTTCTTGATATGTGGCAACCTATTTTCCTTCCTTTCCATTGTACAGAGGAGGACAAAAAAGTCACATCGTTCCTGCCTTTTTACATTGTGGATGAGAGGAAAAAAAGTCACCATCATTTTACTTTCAAATAATTTTAACAAAGTACATAAACCACATTTGGGATTATTATCGCTTTCAACAAATATGCCAAATTTCAAAACGCGCCAATATATAAATTCACGTATATCTTCGGAAATTTGGAATAAAAAGCTCTAATTATTTGCAGGTATGCTTAGAAATACATCTACTTTAAGATGATTGTAAAAATTTTATAGGTTATAAATTCAAAATTTTTTTTCGAAACATTTATAAAAATTATTTACAAATACGAATTTTAAAAATAAATCATAAAAATGAGCGAATTTTATTTGGAATGAACCTAAATTTCGAACTGTGTAAGAATGAATCAAATAAATGTAATAAAAAAAGAGATATTAATAAATACATGCCAAATTGAATTAACATTGAGGAGCTAAAATTTTGAGAGCTAAATTTTTGAAAACTACTCGTGCGATTTTTACAAAACTCGTCAGTTTAGCATCATTTGAATCGTAGAATCGAAATATGGAAAAAAAGTGGCATGCCGTTTCAGAAAAGGTCGATTTTGTGTCAAAATACCCATATTTAAACAATGCTGCATATAAATCTAATACATATCCTAAGTCGCGCTTTCGAAACATGAAAAACGCAATTTGAATTTCGTCAATCGAGGGCCCAGTAGAAATCGGGAGATATATAACTGTCTTTTTTTT
>KK112662.1:100754-135889 GCA_000611955.2 Stegodyphus mimosarum
ATTTTTTTTTTCTTTGCGCAGTGTACATTTAGCTTAGTTGTTGGTCAAAAGTAATCAAAATGTGGGTATCGAAAAGACGTTTCGAGTCAGTGGTATTTTCATTTTAAAACAGTCTTTTTATTGAATAATAAAATAAATTTTATTGAGAATATAATTACAATACTGTTTAAACTTTAAGCATAGAAATAATGATCATTATATAAACAAGCATAACTGAATGAGTTTTATTTTCTCTTTGATATTAATGGCTTCCGTGTTGCTGGAATACTGCTCAAAAATACGTATTTGCTGAACTTTATAAGCTGAATAGCATGCGGACAAAATAGGAAAATCAGTTTTTGGAATTATGGATTACGGATCGACGTTGCCATCTTATTGTTGCTGAAATTATGTTATTATTGTTTCTTTTTTAAAATAAAATGCATATTCATTGCTGCAACCTTGTAATCAAACAAAAATTTCATTGTTATTATTTATTTTCAGTTTATTTTTTTTATAAATTCTTCAAGTGTTCATTTCCTGTTTATGCTTTATAATTTATAATTTTATTTTAACATTATATGTTATACCTTTATCTCCGGAACTCAAGTGGGTCGCTTAAAATTATGAAATGGTTCACTCGATGATCCGCGGGTCGTGGGTTGCCAGGGCCTGGACTTTGCGATTTAATTATGAAAGAGCTTCTAATACTATCTTGTTAAAATAAAAGCCAAATGAAAAAACATAAAATATATATATATATATATTAAAATAATAATAATAATAATAATAAAAGTAGAAAACATTAAAAAAACACGAAATTAATACCGAAGAAATTCTAAAGAATTGGTATATTCTGTAGGGTACATTCTGTATCTGTACGCAACACATATGAAGTCAAGTTGACAAGTTGAATAAAGTACTTAGATCTACAGTAAAATAATATTCTCTACTGAAGTGGGCACAAATGGTATTTAATTAGTATATCTTCTTCTTACTAATGTGCCATTAGTAGTAGTTACGTCAGTTTTATGCAAAGGTACTCCAAAACGTTAATTCTGTTAAATATGCGTAAATTAATTAAAAAATTTATATATAGTTTAAGGAGGAAAAATTTGAAAACACAGCTTGAATAATTCTTATGGTGCTGCCATCTAGTGGGCATTATTGCAACAGCTACAGAATTCAAAATAGATTTTTACGACTGCTTTTAGTTACTCTTTTTTAAACCTAACTTTTAGAGTTTTAAAATTTTTATCACAAATCAAACACCTAAAAAATATATACAACAATTTTATTGACGCAAACACTGTAATCTAAAATCTAAATCTGTAACAGAAACAAAGTAGTTGTTTAATGAATAAAATTGCAGAGAAAATGTACAGGATCGAAGAGATTTTCTCAAGACCTGATTTGTCATGCAAAATGCAAATTATAATTATGTAAACTGAATTAATGCTAGATCAGAAACACCAAATCCCGAATAATACGTCTCTATATTCGACAGAATTGTTTCGCAAGTATTGGAAACACGGCTTGTCCCAATACTGACATTAGACCGCAGAGGACTGAAAAATATTTCTCTTTTATAATTGTTTTACAACTTGCTTTAATATTTCAGAAATTAAGTCAACAAATTAATTTAAAGTTCAAAACAAACTCTTCCGGGGAATTGTTTAATTAATTTTATTCAAACAATATTTTAAAGTTTTTGAACAAACTACACATAAGACATTAGTAAACTAAAGATAAGTAATATATAAACCACTTCCGTTATTTGACTTGAATTATAGCAAATTGCTTTAAATCCCAATCTTAAATTTTAATACGCTGTTATTCTAATTATGGAACATAAAAATAAAAAATAAATCATAGATTCAATAATATATTATCACATTGAAGTGAACAACTATCAGTCCTTTATGATAATGAAATACTTTTTAATAGAAATGTAACTTAATTGAAGTATGATTGGGTGCATTGTTCCCTGTAATTTTTCATAAACTGCGTGTGAAAAATATAATTGCGCTGCAGAAATTTATTGATTTTAGTGGCATTTATCATCAAAATGCATTATTTGAATCACAGCAAATGTTTTATATTTCGATTTTCTACAGTTGATAAAATCCATAAGAGGGAGGAATAACAGCATTCGTAAAATTTCACAAAAATAAATCACACTCACAGCTTCCAGTGAATGATGAATTAAATCCTACTATCACTCAACTATTTTAATGAAGAAGGTAATTCTGAATTTCTTTTCTTTAAAAGAGAGGAATTATAACTACAAATGTTTGGTAACTGAAACGTCTTTATTATGTTAAAAATAAAATAGTGTGAAATATAAAAATATCTTTCTAATTTTCTTAAAATTACTATTGCGACAGTATGATATATATAAGATAGATCATTTCAACAATTAATGTCTCTTAGATTTAGAGCAGAAATATTATTTTCTAATGCTAAAATTACCAAAAATAATTACCAAAGAAAACCTTTTCTAGCTCTCTTTATTGACAGCAGATGGCAGCACCATAAGCTAAGAACTACTTGAAGATGATCCAGTAATTTAAACATCTAAGTTACAAAGTTGACACTCGAAGACAGACGTAGCCGTAAATTCCACACATAATTTTATTCCTGGATAATGAATTCTGAGGACGTATATTCTTTTCTATATTCTTTTCCTTTCCAAATCATCACTGTGGGTGCTCTGTGCATCCCACAGTTTGATACAGATTATATTTTTAGAACATTGGATAACAGCTGGCAGAGGCTAAGCGAAGGAAGTAGCGATCTAGCAGCAACAGAGGTCGAAGCAAAAGTGCGCATTATCCAACATGGAACCTCATCAACAGAAGGTTTTGGTTTAAGTTGCTTATTAAGAGGAAGGTTTCAACCCTCAAAATTTTGAGTTCAGGTTATAACTAACTCCTTCAAGGCATGTAACAATGATGCAGTCCAGAAAAGCTATTACTATTTTTAGAGTAGAAAGGGCAATTAAGGACTATTCCTAATTTAGATTATATATTTAAGATTTACATATTTTTATCTTACATATGTGACATATATGCCTCTACTATAATAGTAAATATCATTATATATAAAACTGCTGATATTATCTGAGAAGCAATGAATATAAGCAACAAACAAAAAGTATTCAGAATACGTGTCTAAGAACATTAACAAGGTTAAATTCTTAGGCATTATTTATGCTCTTCTAACGCAGGTTGACCAAATTTAGGAAAACAACAAAGTCTGTTTTTCATGACAAACTACATTACTAATTTAATATTTTAATTGTAATGAAATTACACTATTAATAGCTATCCATCTTTATAAAATTGAAAATAATAATTAGCACAGCTAGTAGCAGTTTATACTACTATTTTCTTTTTATAAAAACCTAAAAAAATTATTGCTATATAAAAATAAAAGTAAATATTTTCTACTACTCTTCCCGAAGTAAAAGAATTTAAGGAATAATAAATAAAAGCATATGAAATTCTACGATTTTCATACATTCTTTAATTAACCTATTTTGTTAAGGTCACGTTCTACCTATTCGATAATCAAATTACCTATTTACTAACTAAATAGTACTTCAGTACTTAATTCATACTACTTTCGATACACATTTAACTTCCAGCATATTTAATTCCTCCTTCTTACTTTCTCCATTTTATTTTAATTATTTTTTATCCCAAGTTGACGTTAGCCCAGAAAGGTTATTAGTCTCGAAACGACATCTTGCATCGAATCACTATAAACGGCTTTATCATTTTCCAACTTGTTGCTACCAAACATTATAGCCTGTATTGTATTTAAAGGAATTAAACGCAGAAGAATCGGCATGAATGTATGAATATTTCTTGCATTGTGAAAAAACAACGGTATCTAGAGCCATAGAATTTAAAATAACTATGTCCGCTATCCGAATATGGGCACCTGGAAGCACAAATCTTGAATTTCCAATTTGTTTTATTATCTATGTCATATTTTTTAAACTTTAACGAATTTTTTATTAAGAAACTCGACGATTTCAAAACCAGCAGAGGTAACACACTGTACCGAATAAAACAGTCTTATCTCCAGCGAGCGAGACGGTCTAAATTCTAAACCTTACTTCTTTTTTAAAGTATTTAACTCAAAGCTGCGTTACCCCAAATGTTCTTGAAACGTAAGTATGTGTAAATGAAAAAAAGACGCCCCTTTGGGCGAACTTGAAAGCTTTCAGATTTACATGAACAGTCTAATAGAAAAAAAAATATTCCTTTTGTTTAATCAGGTAACAAGGGATTATATTCTTCTCTTACTGAAATTAAAGGAACTCCCACGTTCTGCATTTACCACATGTTATTATTAGATGACTAATAGTTTGCTGTACTCTATAAATACTTTCATATGAAAACTTTAATTTAGAATAATCATTTATATTTTAAATTAAATCTTTCAATTAAAATATTCTAAAGAAACTGGAGAAGTGCATTCGAAATGGTAGAAGTTTTTACTTTTTAAAGTTCAAAAAGGCAATTTGCTATAATTACTATTAATTTCGTTTTGGCATTTTGCGTTGTTTCACTATAAATGTCAGTTCACTTTTCAAACTGTTGCAGACAAATATTAGAGCCCTGTATTATATTTAAAGAAATTAACTAATGAAGAATCTGCATAAATGTATGTATGTTTCTCGCATTGCGATAAAACAACGGTACCTAGAGCCATCGAATTTTGAATAAAGTAATCTTCCACCGAATATGGGCCTCTGGAAGCCCTAATTTGGAATTTGTTTTATTACCGATTTCATATTTGTAACACTTTAACGAACTCTTGATTAAGAAACTCAACGATTTCAGAGCCAGCAACCGTAACACTGCAGGAGAAAAAAAAACATTTTTATCTCCAACGCGCGAGACTGTGCATCGATGCTCATTTTAAAATTATTTTGCGATATTGCTCCTGAATTGAATTTTATTGTTTAAGTGCGAAGAACATGCTATTTAATAAATAAAGGTAACACACAAAACGTCCCTTTGGGCGTAATGTAAAATCTGAAATCCTTCAGAATTTTTTTTTTCATGGCGAGCACCAGGTATTTTTAGGCATTAGCCACTGCTAAGGCCTGAAACGGTGGTCATTTTACTACGCAGGCGCCTAATATGCGCCCTGCGTTACCTTCTATGAAAAGACAAATAATTTTCATTCATACCTCCTCCGGGATTCGAACCTGAGCGCTTTGGCATCGCAATCGCCTTCCCTAATGTCTGGGAGGTGAACTGGCAGAAATAAAAAGTGATTAATGTTATCTTAATTTAAAAAGCCAAGGATTAAGAAATTAGAAGATTTTCACCATCATTACAGCAAAAAACATTTATTAAAAAGTATTTTCATAAACTAATTGCTGGAAGCGTGTAGGAATAAGTTCTCAAGAAACGTCTTTTCTCTTACAGATATGTACGATCCACTGTTATCCTTAATGCTGAAGTTCATACGTATTTTAGAAATGTAACCACGGTATGAATATCAAATCTCTTACGCTGCGTGCCAGCTGCGAGAGCAACAGCAATTTCTGCGTTTATATGACTCTTAATTGACCTTATCTCACGACCTTTAAATCTTCAAAAATATCAATTTTTTGAAAAACATATATGTTTTAGTTTGAACATTTCTGCGCTCGTTAAAAAAAACCGCGTTAAAATATTCCTTATAGTTTAGGATATATCATAAAAAACGTAAAGGTCACTGACATGAGAATCCTGCATGACGTATGTAAACAAACATTTAAAGAGACACGTCATTTGCTCACAGCTTTCCTAGCCGTTATATAACTGAGTGTTGCTACATTCTAGCCTGCAAGTCTTATTTTTATTTCGTCAGCAAGGAGTAGCAATGTTTTTCCTCAACTTAATACTTATTCTGAATGTTTATATCGGGTTTCCGTAAGGTATTACTACGTTGTTTGATTCTGTAAAGTTACATTGACGTTTGCAGTCTTCATTTGGTGTATATTGAATTTTTGATTTTGCATTTTGCATTAGTCTTTTTTGCTGCAATAATAAATATATTTATATATAATATATTTGTGATGGCAAATAACAAAAGAGCTTCTGGAAAGCGAGCTAAAAAACGTCGCTTCCACGGCAACCGTTACACGAATATAAGATCTGAACTTTCTGATAAAAGCTTGTTTTCATCAGGTGATGACAATAATACTCAAATTGAACATGTAGAAAGTGCATCCGAGAAAAAGCTTAACAGTGCATTGTTTAATGGAAGTGATACTGACATTATGAACCGTTTTTATGGCTATATTATTATGGATAAAGACATATTGTTTACATTTTTGAAAGAGAATGTAATGTGCAAATTGTGCTGTAATTCTGTCAATATTTCTGAGAGAAAACACTTCGGATTATTTTCAACAATTTCTGTGAAATGTGAAAAGTGCAGTTTCAAAACAGAATTCAATAATTCAAAGTTGATTGGTGAACACAAAAATGTTCCTGAATTAAACAGACGAATTGTGTATGCTATGCGATGCATTGGTCAAGGTCTGGAACCCCTGGAAACATTTTGTGGTGTAATGGATCTAGGTAAACCTGTGACACAGAATGCTTATGACAGAATTTGCAAACATATAAATACAGCTTCAAAAACTGTCGCCATTCAAAGTATGAAAATTGCTGCGGAAGAAGAGGCATGCAAAACTGTATCAAATTCTGTCACCGTAAGTGGGGATGGAACGTGGAAAACCAGAGGACATACTTCACATATAGGAGTATGTTCTGTAATAGGTGCTGAAACAGGGAAAGTTTTAGATGTTGAAGTTCTCTCGTCCACTTGTAAAGGATGTGATATATGGAAAGGAAAAAAGTATGGAAAAGCTTTCGAAGAGTGGCAAATGAAACATTTGCCAAATTGTCAAAAAAATCATGTCGGTTCTTCAGGAAAAATGGAAGTCGATGGTATGATAAAAATTTTTCACAGATCGGAAGCAGAAAGAGGTCTCAAATATATTAATTATATTGGTGACGGTGATTCTAGAACATTCACTGGTATACATGACAGCAAACCATATGGTGACGAAACTGTTTCCAAACTTGAATGTGTTGGTCACGTACAAAAGAGAATGGGAACTCGACTGAGAAAGCTGAAACAAGACTATCGATCTAAAAAGCTGGAGGATGGTAAACCTTTATCAGGCAAAGGACGACTGACAGACACCATGATAAATAAGCTGACTCAGTATTATGGAAATGCAATTCGCTCAAATGCTTTGTCAGTTGATGAAATGCGTAAGGGTATTTGGGCGGTTTATTTTCATACGAGATCAACTGATGCTGAGCCATTACATACATTTTGTCCTGCTGGTGCAGAATCATGGTGTAAATACCAACAGGCAGTTTCAAATGGCTCAGTAGATAAATTTCATCATAAAGCGACTTTGCCATCTTCAGTCATGGATGTTATAAAACCTGTTTTTAAAGCTTTATCAAGTCCAGATCTTTTGAAACGATGCCTTGGTAGCTTTACTCAGAATCCGAATGAATCTTTTAATTCTCTCATATGGCAGATGTGTCCAAAAACTTCTGGATCTGGGAAACGAATTGCAGAAATTGCTGTATATGAAGCAGCAATTTTATTTAACATGGGTAAAAAGGGTAGACTGTCTGTCATGAGGCAAATGGGGATCCATCCAGGTATAAATGCAATAAAATCTCAACTTCGCAGTGATATGAAACGTGTAAATACTGCTAAGAAGAGAGCAATGCAAAACACTAAAGAAGCACGAAAAGCAAGGAAAAGATCCAAAGCAAGTTTAGAACATCAGCAAATGGATCAAGAGGGAATAATGTATGAGCCTGGAGGTTTTTAATTTGTGTATATAAATATTATGAACAGTAACAGTGTTTTGTGATAATATTCAAGTTATATGTGTCGACAAAAGTTTAAACATCTTGTTCAAGAAACTGATTATTAATATATTTTTATTCTCAGGAATATTTATAGGTTTATAACACAGTTTGCACATTGCATTCTCTTTCATATATATGAACAATATATCTTTATCTACAGCAATGTATCCTCGAAAACGGTTGACTGTGTCATCACTTTCATTAAACAACGTATTGTTAATTTTTTCTCAGATGCAGTTTCCTTATTATAAATATATATTCTGTCATTAACTTTATTCAAAACACAAACAAGAAGCATAAAATACAAATTAGGTACTAAACAGTATGAGTTAGACTCATTAAGGCACAGTGTTACTCATTTTTTTAACGATGCAAACTTTACAGGCCTTTATCTCAAAATGTGTTTTTTTAATGCGTCGCGCATGATATTTCAAAAACTTTTTAATGTATCTTTATGAAATTTGTACCATAGTATTATCATGTTACTCTAAATTAATTGAACTAAAATTTTGGTATTTTAATGAAATGTTTTGATTTTATAAGGTATGTAAAGATCAAAATATAGCAAAAAATTTACATTTAATATATATATCATAAAATAATTTAAAATCCATGAATTGTTTAATATTTTTAGTTCAGTTATAGTCTCAAATATTCTTCTGCATAAAAAAAGAAAAAGTAAACATTTTGGTGCAAAACATTTCTTGTACATGTGCGCGCAGTGTGTATACAGATTAATCAGATGTGAAAAATGTCATATAATTTAACATTTATTTTTACAATTTTTATTATAATTTTCAAATTTCAACTATATTTAATTAAAGTATAGACATTAAACTAATAAAGAAAAAAATATTGAGTATTTTTGATAAGAATTAAAAAAGTTGCACAAGGTTCAAAAAAGGTAAAAAAATTCATCTTTTGACTCATTCAAGGGTCGTGTGACTCCTTAATTTCCTTTTCTCATTGCAAAAATACATGGTTTTCATTTAATAAACTGATATATTTAAAATACCAATATAAAATATTTTTTCTTATTTTAATTTTCAATATAAATTTTGGCTGAAGAAGGAGTACTCGTACGGAAATGAAAAGAAAATAAACCACCTGCACAGAACTCCAAAACCTTTTCCATATTTTAAATCAGCATATCCCTTTCTTGTTGGGTAACCTAAATTACTAATAATTTTATAAAAGGCAGCAGAGAATGAAATTTAAATTTTTGGGGATTTTAGTGATACTGGTTTCAAGTATTGAGACCTACAGGGCGTAATAAATGAATGGCTTAACAGAGTTCAAAAGAAGAGCAAACTGCGTGTGCTCGTTTGGCTGGTACATGATTTATCCAGATCGTATCGCAGGTGTTAATACATATATAGCGGCGATATCCAAAGCTCATGCCTATATTCCTGAAAAAGCGAAGACCTTCTTTCAATCGGAATAAGTTCCAAGATAAATAAAAAAAATCTGAAAGGTTTCAGATTTTAATTATGTCCAAAGGGGCGTTTATTTAACATTTTGTGTGTTACCTTTATTTATTAAATACCATGTTCTTCGCACTTAAACCATAAAATTCAGTTCAACAGCAATATCGCAAAATAATTTTAAATTGAGCATATCTTTAGAAATTTCGGTGCACGCTCTCACGCGCTGGAGATAAAAATGTTTTTCTGTATAACGTTGGTATTGCTGGCTTTGAAATCTTTGAGTTTGTTAATGAAAAATTCGTTAAAGTTTTAGAGAATATTGTTACGAATTTCACATTTATTTGGCTATTTATTTAGAACTGTAATTAAAATTCCTTTTTATTTTCCCGTGCAACGCAGACGATTTTTGAAGAGAAAGCTACGTCAAAAATAATAATAATAAAAATAAAATAAAATAAAATAAGCAGTAAATTGAAAAGTGAAACTACGCAAAATGCCAAAACGAAAGTAATAGTCCTGCGGGATTCAAATCCCTTTGGACTAATTAATAGGGTTCAAAAGACTAAAAAATTATTAGTTCTGTAAAAAGTAATTTTTTTTAAATTTATAAATTCTTAAAAAAAGCAAATTTTTCCTTTTAATTTTTTAACCTAGAATATTTTAGATACATAAAAAATAACAAAATTTAAGTAAAAAATCTGAAAGCTTTCAGACATTACATTACGCTCAAAGGGGCGTTTTCTTAACGATTTATGTGTTATCTTTATTTATTAAATATCATGTTATTCGCACTTAAACCATAAAATTCAGTTCAACAGCAATATCGCAAAATATTTTGAAAGTGATCATATCTTTAGAATTTCCGATACACAGTCTTGCGCACTGGACATAAACATTTTTTTTTGGTACAGTGTTGCCATTGCTTGCTTTGAAATAGTCCAGTTTGTTAATCAAGAATTCGTTAAAGTTTACAAAATATGAGATAGATAACAAAACAAATTCCAAATTAGAGCTTCCAGATGCCCATACTCGAGTGGAAACGTACGTTATTCAAAATTGGATGGCTCTAGGTACCGTTGTTTTATCACGATGCGACAACATATATACATTTATCCAGATTCTTTATTATTTAATTTCTTTAAATATAACACAGGGCAACAATATTTGGTGGCAACAGTTAGAAAAGTAATACGCCGTTTATAGTGATTCAACGTAAAATGCCGAAACGAAATTAATAGCCCTTCTGGGCTAACGCCCTTTGGGCTAATAAGCGGAAGTTATTTGAAAAGAATTTAAAAAAGAATTGGTAACCGCAAACAAAGAATGAGAACTACTCACATTCCAACAGAAGTTATCATTCTTAAGAATTCAGCCATTTGTAGAAAAAATGCGTATTGGGAATTTCGAAATAGTAATATTTATGGTAAAACAGTTATGAAAATGCTGCTAATAACAAGTACTTGTTTCAACAAAAAAGGGAGGGGGTCAAGAGCACAAACATTGGAACAGCAGACAATGCAAAATGTATGTTATCAGTATCATGGATAAAATACTGATTGTTCTTAAGAGTCCCATAACTGTTAAAGTCTAGCCATAGACCAGTCTAATCGATTGTTTAAATTTTGTATTCTGTACATGTTCCGTGTGTCTAAATGATAAGGTACCAGTTCTCAGAGCAAAACCGGTGACAAAATAGTTTGAAGAATATAAAAGTGAACTTGAGCCTCTTTCATGCCCTGCCCAATGCCCTGTTCTTGATGACTCTCGAAATGTCTCGATGTGTTAGAAGACAGATTTGGAAAATCTTTTCCTTCATTAGTAGTATTAAATAAAATAGCCAAAATGCCTTTAATGATCGAACAAGAACCGATTATTTCCAACCAGTCACATGCGAGGTTTATGCTTTTTGTATTATTTGTATTTTTTGTTTTCTCATTTGGTATTTGTACGCATTTTTTGTGGGTGGGTGTTTTTTTTACTGTTCATTAGCCATTTGTAGTGTTCGCTACTATACCCTCGGTATTGTTTTTATTAACGGCTTGTATCAAGGATGTTAACATTGTCAGTTTGTCAGGACTGAGTGTTCGGTGTTACATTCTTGGCAAACATCTTCGTGACAGCTTAGAGTCCTGATCTTGAACAGTGAGCTGTATGCAGCTATGTTCTGTGGTAGAATACTGTGATTAAGTGGTAGAAGAACTGCACTTGAAAGGGATTTAAAATCCTCTTTTATTAGACCACTATTATTAACAGCCACTTCCCAACTCGGGAGGGATACAGAAAATAAAGACCGCCCTTGGGTCTGAAATGAACAATCAAAGTAATTTAAACTAAAGTTAATTAGAAATTAAATAGTCGTTGCTCCCAGATCTATAACGCGAGGTTGGCCTCTAAACTAAATGGTGCGTAGCAAGATTTAACTAATACTGACGCACTTGGAATTACTTCAATAAGTAATCACGTACAGCGCTACGGCTTAGAATTTAAATACTAGCTAGTCAGGCGAACGTCGAATAGAGTAACAGTGGTCTGAGACTAAAAGCTCTCTCACACCGAAAGGTTTCTACCTTTCGTTTAAATACTACTTGGCTCCACTTCAAATTAGCATAAAGCTGAAACGCGCGCTTATTCTAACGGGAAGTTGAAATGAGAAGAGATAGAAAGAGTTAAATTAAAATAAAACTTGGTTAGTTTAACTAAAACTTTACAAGTTGTAAAGTATTTGGCTCTACTTCAAATTAGCATAAGCTGAAAACGCGCGCTTCTTCTGACGGGAAGTTGAAACTGAGAAGAGATAGAAAGTTAAATTAAAATAAAACTTGGTTAGTTTAACTAAAACTTTACAAGTTGTAAAAATACCAACTGATGGACTTGTATTAGTTATACTATAGCACCCAATTCAGCAAATTCTAAACATATTTAAATTACACCACTTTTAAACCTGTTCTTTACAAAACCCGGAACATTTGATAAAAAATAAAATCGAGAAGCACAGTGAGGAATTGCATGAAAAGGCGCAAAAACAGTGCAAGTCAAAAATGAGAAAAGAAAAAAAAATAAATCCGAAAGCTTTCAGGTTTTATATTAGGCTCAAACGGGAGTGTTTTTCATTTATAGGCACATACACGTTTCGAGAGCACTGGGCTAACGCCACATTGTGCTAAAAATATTTAAAAACAGCCTTTCTTCAAAATTTCTGATAGACGGTCTTGCACGTTGGAGATAAAAATGTTTTTTTTTCGTACAGTGTTGCCACTGCTCGATCTGAAATATTCAAGTTTGTTAATCAAAAACTCGTTTAAGTTTTAAGAAATATCAAATAAGCAATAAAACAAATTCCAGATTCCAAATTGGGACTTCCAAGGGCCCATTTTCGGTCGGTGTAATATGTTATTCCAAATTTGATGACTCTAGGTACGGTTGTTTTTTTACAATGCGACAAACATACTGTTGCGTTATACGGGTTCGTGGATTTGAGAGTATCCGATGAAAACACGATGCAGAACACTAAAAAGCACAATTTATTTACATGAATCACTATTTACAGCACAGTTCCAAAATTGCCTTTAAAAGCGTCGAAAATCTACAATAAATACGCTGAAACAATCAGCAACACAGCTTCAGGCTGTAACTGTAAAGGTAGCTTCACGGCAACACTAGACTTACAATAAACGCCGTGGAACAAAAGCACTCACAAAGCGTCTATTCTCACAATTCTCACAATGCCGGCTCTCAGAAACGCAAGGGTTTATATAGCTTTTCCTTAGGTTCCACAGTTATTCTAGTTATTCTAGAAGTTGTTCTAGAAGCTTCCTGATTGGACCATGGGATATCGCCAATTTAATCGCCAAACGGGCGATAAAGTCGCCAATCTGGCAACCCTCCCATACACTATTTTATGGCAACCCTAGTGCTATGCCGGAAAGCTTACATACAGGCGCAACCACCGAATTTTTCGCAACAATATATATATTCAGATTTTACATTACTTAGTTTCTTTAATACAGGGCGATAATATTTGGTGGCAACAATTTGAAAGAATTCGACTCAAAATGCCGTTTTGAGACTAATAGGCCTTCTGCGCTAGCGTCCATTTACATCTTTCATCTTATCGTCGTCAGGAGGTTAGTACAACGAAAGAAGTAAATGAATCAGTCTGTTTCTGAACTGATAATGACTTCGAATTTAATTCTCCAATAAACCGTAAGCAAAATCATAATAACATATAAATCATAAAAATGTTTGTGCCTTTTATCAGTCCAGGTTTATGGCCAATGGTCTGAAATAGCCCGAAAAAGGATTGATATTAATTTCACCCAAATTCTTAAAAACGTTTGCACTAAGGTACATAAACGAAAACAGTATTAGTACATAGCAACAGTACATAGTGCATAGTACATAGCAACATACAGTATTAGTACATAGCAACAGTACATCAGTGTACATAGCAACTGTATTATCACCAATAATCAAAAGGTTATTAAAAACCTTAACTAGCAATATATGTATAACATTAACTGCTACGATTTGGAAATTTATGTACCGTCTTTCAGTTTAATGAAATTTACAATAGTTTAATTAATCTTTATAACATTTTTCACAGCATTAAAGACCTAATTCCTTTCGATAATTGGAATTCTTCTCTTAAATGTTTTTCGTAATTTTATTCAATTACTTTTTCATAACTTCATTAAATACAAAATAAAATAAATCTGCAAGTTAATGGTATTCCCATGGGTTCCAACTATTTAATTGCCACTTGTAATCTTTTCCTCTTCGTTAAAGAATATAATTTTATTAAGAGCTTCCTAAAACCAGGGTTTTTCAATTTTACCTACAGATATGTACTGTATTAAAAATGAATGAAGTGTTGTATTTAATAAATACAATGAAATTGGAAAACAAGATATATAACCTAAATGCCTTAACAAATCTAACGAAGGTGACTCTGAAGCAGATTATTAAGATCTGCAAATTTATAAACTAAACAAACGAACTTTATTTGACAATTATTCTTCAATTTCAATGCAATTAAACTAATTAATTGACAATCCAAGAGCTCAAGGAAATCATTGCAAACACTATTATGAAACCAAAATGAAAAAAACATATGTAATCAATATATATTATAAAAAAAGTGAACAATGTGCGAGTCCACTAAAACTCAGAAACGAGCCCCGGTACATTCAAGGGAGTTAGTCACATGTTACGGTAGCTCTCTATACCCCATCCATGAAGAAGGTTCCGGTTTTTCACTGAAGGACGTACTTTTGAAGATATAAGAACTGGAAGTTTCGCCCTCTAGAAATTTCTAGAACAGTCCAGAACATTCGAGAGCATCCCACGGCATTCCAGAACATCCAGAACATTCTGGATTGCTATGGAATGTTTGGGAATAGTCTGGAACATTCGGAATCATCCCGGAATATATCAGATCATTGTGGAACATTCCAGAACACTCTCGAATGTTGTGGAATATTCTGGAACACTGTGGACCATTCGAAGCCTTTTTTGTGTGAGTGGGACTACCCATTGGTAGGGGTGTATAAAGCAAGATCCGGCGTGGGTTCGAACGTCAGTTTCTTATCAGTGAAGTGCAATGAGTGAATAAAAGCAAACAGTGAAGAGTGAGTAATCAAAGTGATACAGTGACTGAACATAAATCGAATATAAAGTGTGAAAAGGATGTAAAGTGTACTTAGAGTATTTCTTCAAAAAACTTTGATTTGATTTATATTTTATAGAATGCCGAAACGTAAAAGGGGAGGAGATATTGCCAGTTCTGAAGCAAAACGGCGAAAACAAAAAAGAACAGAGAGAAAAAAAAAGAAACAGTCGAAGAGCGTGAAGGACGTTTATAAGGTATATCTCCCACATTCTTAGCGTGCCTTCGTGGTGTAATGGTCAGCACACTGAGCTGGTATTTCAGAGGTCCGTGGTTCGATTCCCGGCGAAGGAATTGCATATTTTTCATGTCTCCTGCTTCGAAATAAACCTAATGTCTCTACACTGGCGCCCGAACTAAAAGGGTTGTGGATGATGACTCTCCACACCCAGGATTTGGCGACTAGGTCCCCTAAAACCCTAGTCGCCCTTTAAAAAGGGGAGTATATAAGGTATATCTCCCACATTCTTAGCGTGCCTTCGTGGTGTAATGGTCAGCACACTGAGCCGGTATTTCAGAGGTCCGTGGTTCGATTCCCGGCGAAGGAATTGCATATTTTTCATGTCTCCTGCTTCGAAATAAACCTAATGTCTCTACACGTTTACGTTTCCAATTAAGCACAATCAGTACAGTAAGAAGCAGAGAAACCGAAGAACAACGAAATGAACGAATTGAAGAATCAAGAGTTGCAACACAATCTTATAATAAAAGACTACGAACGCAAGCCGCCCATGAAGACATCACCCTAGCAGGAGAGAGAACGAGAGCAAGTAAACAGTACAACCTACCAACTGAAGCATTCCACTATTACCGGACGAAAGAATACAACAAACACAAACACGTCGCAATCTGAAAAATGGATAACATCTACCAATCTTGCAACCCAAAAACATTCAGTAGAGAAACACCAGGAATCTGTTGCATGAATGCAAAAATTCGATTACCATCACCGGAAACACCTCCGCAGGAATTTCTACATTACATTACCGGGGAAACTTTAGAATCAAAACACTTTCTTCAAAATATAAAAGTGCAGCGCCTGTTTCCAAATTACCTCTTTCGATGGCACTTCGATCAACACTTAGAGAGATAAAATCTATTATGTTTTGTCCATTCAAAGACAAACAAAAAAATCACTTCCCAGAAGTTCTATGCTTACTGTTTAATGATCAGAAACAATGAAACATACAATCACATTCTCAACACTTGCCATTTATTCCAACATTTACTGACAGATATGTATGCAAAAATAGAAGCGGAACGGATGCTTCACGTAAGACTGAATCAGAAGAAACTACGCAGGGAGGAATACATCCACCTTCGAGACACGATCAGAAATAACGGAAACATTGACGACATTGGAACAGTGGTAATCTTACCCTCACCTTACATAGGAAGTCCGAGACACACGTACGAGTACACCCAAGATGCCATGACCTACGTAAGAGAATATGGACAATCTGACCTCTCCATAACATTCACGTGCAACTTATCGTGGACAGAAATCAAAGAACAACTAAAACACGGACAAGCTGTCATGGATCGACACGACATAACAGCCCGAGTTTTCCGACAAAACAAATGAGTTCCATAAGCTATCACAAACTACTACATCTTCAGAACAGTTAGATGCTGGATATACACAACTGAACGGCAAAAATGAGGACTGCTTCACTCACACAATGTCATATGGCTTGCACGACAGAATTCATCCCACGGATATCGGCAAAATCATCAAAGCTGAATTTCCCAATCCACAAGAAGATCCAGAACTGTACAACATAGTTGTGAAAAACATGATTCACGGAACAAGCGGGCCATTATACCCCAATTTTCCATGTATGAATGATGGGAAATGTACAAAACAATACCCCAAACCATACTTCGACGACACACAGACCGGAGATGCTGGCTTTCCTAAATACAGAAGAAGATCACACAAGACCGTTGGCTTCACAGCAAAAATACGAATACGTGGCAAAGACGAACTAGGAATAGATAATCAACGGTTGTACCATATAACACACTACTTTTCAAAATGTTCCAAGCCCACATAAACATAGAATACTGCATTCAGTGAAATCCATTAAATATGTCTATAAGTACGTAAACAAAGACAGTGACATGTCAGTATTTCAAATAGCCAAAGACAGCGAACAGTAAAACACAAACTACGAAATCCTCGTGTACCAAATGGGAAGATACATCAACAGTACGAAGCAGCGTGGCGGATCTTCAGTTTTCCCATACGCGAACACGAAAAAACTGTGCAATATCTAGCAATACATTTGGAGAATCGACACAGAATTTACTTAACAAAAGACACCGCTAGAAAAATTGCAAGCGAACCACCTAACAACACAAATTTAAGAATTTTTTTCCAACTGTGCCAAACGGATCCATTCCCGAAGACAATACTATACTTCGATGTCTCTACCTATTATACATGGAACACAAAAAGAAAAATCTTTCAAAGATGAAAACAAGGAAATCCATTACAGGATCATTCAATTAGAATCAAGAAACCAACGCACTAGCCCGAGTATACATCCGAACAAGCACCGAAAGGTTTTATGTCTGGATGTTGCTACATGAAATACGGGACCAACAAGTTTCACAGATCTTGAGACTCTTGACGGTTACCTGAGCCAGAAGTACAGCGAAGCATGCCAACGCTTAGGACTACTGGAAAACGACAACCACTGGGAATTAACACTACAAGAAGCCTCACTCACATTCTGAACTGAACGAATCAGAGACTTATTCGTCATAATTCTAACAACATGTAACCCATCGAATCCAAAACACTATCGGACTCCTTGAAAGAGAGTATGAGTGATGACATCCAATAAGCTCATGTAGAACTGGCCACCGAATTCAACGACGACATCTTCAACGAAACACTTCCAATAGAAAATAAATGTTTAGCAATAAAAACCAGACCTTATACAACTTGGGATATCAGCACCACGACAAGATGCTTTCAGTGTGCTAAACTTCGAAATTACAAAGGAAAAATGCTACAACATCAACGAACTACTTCAATACATTGCTCACAATAAACCACACCTCAACGACAATTAAAAAAGAAATTGCAGCGTTATTGTAGACCGAACCAACAACAACATCAGCGGAATTATTTATTTGGACAACATTGTGGAAACGTTTCTAATAAATCTACTGCTGGCAGAAATAAGTGCTAAACAATGCTTCGCACTTGCACTGGCATCATCCGACATTGTATACTTATGAAAGGAGGACGAACTGCCCATTTCCCCCTACAAACTACAATTGAATATAGCTGAAGAACAATTTCCGGTTTGTAAAATCTCAAGAGAATCTGGATGAAGTGAACTTCTAAAACAAGCTAAAATTATCTTCTAGGTCGAATGCATAATGACACGTAAAAAATCACTCGAAGTCATGGACAGAACATTACAAGACTTGCGAGGAAACTGGGACGCGATAGAAAGGAGCTTTATTTATACTCTCAAGAGGTTTTTGACAAACGCTTCCAGTTATCTAGTCAACACCAGCAAATGAAATCAATGCACGCTTAAAAAAACACAACTCTTGCCACGCATACAAATACTGCGACTAACAAAAAATATGAGTTTAACTATCGAAAGACGAAACAACAGAACATTCTATTCAAAAACTTTTACAAATAGGAGAAGACACATATCCTACGGACCAGACGACCGGCTTCATTGAACTCAGCAGTGATTTTTGCAACATAGCCACTGCTGAAAACAAACTCATCCACCAAATTTATCCAAACATTGTTTGTTCACAACTATACCAATCCGGAGGGGCTATTTCAAAGGGCAATTTTGGCAACTAAGTATAATATTGTCGACGATATCAACTTAAATATTCAAAAGAAAATTCCCGGTGACGGGAGAATACACAAATCGATTGACACGATGGTAAATGTTGCAGAAAGTGTTAACTTCCTTATAGAATGTTTAAATTCTTTGCAAGTACCAGGAATGTCATTACACTACCTTCGACTGAAAACTGGATCTCCGATTATACTACTCAGAAATTATATGTAAAGGGACAAGGATGGTCGTGAAACAGCTGTCCAATAACATCATCGAAGCCGAACTTACGATTGCAGAGGACAAAAAACACAGTATTTATCACAGAATACCACCGATATCTACCGAACTGCCATTCCAATTTAAAAGACTGCAATTTCCAATCAAATTAGCCTATAGGTTTACAATTAACAAAGCGCAAGGACAAACTTTAAAACCTTACGGCATCAACCTCAAAGACCTCTGCTTTTCTCACGGTCTGCTATACGTAACTTGCTCTCGAGTAGGAAATTCGAAAAAATTATACATATAATACCACGGATAGGGAAATGAAAAATTTTGTTTATAAACAAGTATTGTGAACAGTTAAAATATGTTTTCAATAAAAAAATTTTACCCCTTGTATTTTAGGGTTTATCCTTTTATTCCAACTACGATTGGTGATTGGTCATCAGGATACAATATGCATTTAGCATTTAAAATATGCTTTTACCCATATTTGAAGTTTTTGCCCGAGGGCGCTGCCTTTATTTAAATGTTTAAGAGTACAGGAGTGCTCACGCCGAAAAGGCGAATCCATGGACGAGTGCCGCCACTAGCGGCTAAAAGAGTCTTTTGAGCTGTTGTATGAGGAATTTAAAGATTCAAGCTTGGAGAAGCAATTAAAAATTTACGATTTTGGATTGTGATTGATTCTTGGCCTTTTGACAGTGTGTTCAATAGTTGGGTCATAGTTTTTAAGTTCTCTTATACGGTGGTATTCTGAATTTTGCATTTTCTGGAAAAAGTTATGACAAGTAGAGAGTATTTTGTCATATATAGAATCGACCTTCATTTCTTTGAGTATTTACTTGTTTCGAACATACCATGAGGCGTTTAAAATCATCCTTAGTAATTTATTTTGAAAAACTTCTTAATTTTTTACGATAGGTTTTTAGCAATGGTGCTTCAGGCAGGAATACTGTATAGTAAAATGGGTCGAATCATAAGAAGATATAGTATACGTTTTGCTCTTATGTGAAGTTTCGAGTTTCTTCGTAGGAGAGCATAAAAGGCAATTGGATAATGGGTTAGCTTTTCGTAATGCATTTCATAGGTTGTTCTTTAAACAATAGTTGTTCGTCAAAGAGCACACCTATGTATTTAATGGAGCTGTTAGCTGACATTTGCACACTATTAATTTGAATATCAATTTCGACAGGAGTATTCTTTTTACATCTTCTAAAAATAGTGACGTTACACTTATTGGATTTCATTTAATTCTCCAGTGATGTTAACTGCGAACCAATGATTCTCCAGTGAACCAATGATCAGTGATGTTAACTGCGAACTTTAGATTGTCAATAACGAGTTGCGGTTTTAAAGACTTACTAAGAACGACAGTATCATCAGCATATTTAGCGATTTTTACATTTGATGGCTGTGGCATGTCATTTATAAAGATGTTAAATAGGATAGGCCCTAAAATGCTTCCTTGAGGGACGCCACTTTTAATTATCTATCTCTTGGAGAGAGATTTTCCAATTCGAACTTGAAAAGTACGATTTTTTAAATAGGAGTATATTAATTTGATGAGACGAGTGCTCTTTGCATTTTAAAGAGAAGGCCGTTCCAACTACCACACAATCTCATATCAACTCCGTGAGTGAAGCTCAGCTGTTAATAGTAATAATAATCCACCCAGCTAGTAACCGTAATAATTTTGCAAAAGACCTTAGATTATTAGTTAAAGTACTAAAAGTAATAAAATTCGACATCAAGTTTTCAAAAAACGACTTGTTAATTCAGTGTTGTCAGTCTAAAAAGTTGATAAAAGTTAAACTCAACTGTTGATTGTCATGATAGACCACTCTTAAACTATCATGACGATATAGTCTGGATGTTTCTAAGAACAGCTGAATGAGGCGTTTTTGTCAAAATTATTACATTAGTTTCTAATTTTGATTAGACTGTTTAATTATCCCTTTTATTGGAAAAATGAGTCTACTTCAGTTCCTAAGTCTCAATGAAGTCCCTTGAGGGAGAATCTACAGTCGGCAACAAATTACAACATTTTCAATTTCTATCCTTATAATCTTCAGGATTACCAATAATTTTTTATTAATTATTTTAAGACGAAACAACAGAACTTTTACTTTCATTGAAATGCTTCGAAATGATGTGTTAGCTCAGTTTAATGTTTTGGTGAGATGCGCTTGGTAAGACTGGTTGTAGCTTTTCGGATGTAATCCTGGTACACGTAACCGAGAGGTCCGTGGTTCGATTCCCGGCGAAGGCGTTACTCATTTTTTATATGTCCTGCTTCCAAATAAATCCTGATGACTCTACAATACATTCAATTTTTTACCACACCACGATATAAGTTGCTTTAAAAAATTTACTTATTTACTCTATAGAGACATTAGGTATTTTTTGAAAGCAGGAGATGAGAAAAATGAGAAATGCCCTCTCCGGGAATCGAACCACGGACCTCTCGAATACTCGCCGAGTGTGCTGACCACTACATCATAAGGAATGTCAAGAAGGCAGGGGAAATACCTTATAAGTCTTTTAACTTTGATTAAACAGTTCAATCTGATTTTGATAGTATAATAAAGCAGACGGTTGGGGTAACTTCTCATAATACACACTAAAACACACAAAAAACTGGAGTATCAGAGTGCGATTTTCGTGTTTTATTACAGAAATGAAATATAATTCGGCATAAAATATATTTTATTTGAAAGTTTCATCATCAGAGAAGTTAATAGTGTGATAACAGGAAAATTTAAATGTTTTAAAAGACGGTTAGCAGTGGGATAAATGTTGCATAATTTTAATTTTTCTTATCCTGTTCTTTTGTGTAACGCTAGAAGCATCATGCTTTAGTGAAAGCTTAAAATGAAATTTCATCTTTTGTAAAAGGAAAAAAAAAAAAAATCCGTCTCTGTCAGAAGTCTTTATGTGCAAACTATACTTTGATAAATTGCTTTATTAATTTTATATGGGTTTTTGAAAAGGGAGACCCTGCAGAGTAAAAAGAAATATTTATATATTTCGTTCTTTTATATCTTTTCGTTTATACACTTTTTAATATTTTGTATATTATGTTGAGTTCATATAAGAATTACAGAAATAAAGCATCGCGTATATAAAAATAACATTCAAGCTGTTCAGAATAATATTCTTAAATCTAAACTAAATACGCCGTTTGTATGTAACAAACTCACAAATACATCACGATTAAAAAATTGACGAGACTCTAAAATAATTTCAAATTCCCAGAAATTCTTTGAGAGATTGGCTGTCTTCTGAAATCAAGAAATTATGTCCTCAACAAACTGTGATCCAAGACTATAGTGCTAACTTAAAATTCTAAAACCATTTTCAGGTGATGTTGATTGGTAAACTTCGATTTCTTAATATCACCTACAATATCACCGGACTTTGTGAACAGACGAGACCACAGATGTCATCTTTGCAAATGAGCCCAATGGCTAACTAAAGTAGAGAATTAAACGTTCAATGAGCTAAAATCCCAACGAAATTTTAATTTATTTTAATTTATTTTGTGGAAGTTTTGATTTTCGTTTTTCAACGGGATTTTTCATTTAAAACGTATCGCAATGTCTAATGGACTCTTCCTAACATAACAAGTTTATAGCTCGTAGAGTCATAGGATTTTTTGGAGGCAGGAGATGTATAAAATGAACAATGCTTTCCCCGGGACTCGAACTCTCGAATACGCGCCGAGTGTGCTAACCGTTACACCACGAAGGCATGCGTGAAAGAGGGAGAAAATACCTTATACACTCCTTCTTTTTAAAGAGCGACTGCAGATTAGAGAACCTAATCTCCAAATCCTTGTGGTGAAATCCTTGTGATCCACCACCTTTTAGTTCGGGCGCCACTGTAGAGTTATTAGGATTTTTTGGAAGCAGGAGATGTGAAAAATGAGTAACGCTCTAGTCGGGACTTGAACCTGGAACTCTGGAATAGACGCCGATTGTGCTAACCGTTACACCACAAAGGCATGCTGGAAAAAAGGAGAAAAAACCTTATGAGCTACTTCAGCAATTCGGCACTTGTCAAGCAAAGTAACGATTTCGGATGTCCGTTTTAATGTCATTCTTCCATAGTAAAGATTTAGTCTTATTAACTGGTCACACTTAATGAAAAAAAGAATTGTATTAATTACTATAATTTTTACTTTGGATATTTTTAGTCAAAACGGCGTTAGCTTAGAAGGGCTATTAATTTAGTTTTGCCATTTTGCGTTGAATAAATTTTGCGTTGTCACTTTTCAAATTTTTGCAACGAAACATGTTATTGTCCCGTGTTATATTTAAAGAAATTAAATAATGAAGAATCTGCATAAATACATATATATCTTTCTCGCATCGTGCTAAAACAACGGTACCTAGAGCCATCCAATTTTGAATAACGTAATCTTCCATCTGAATATGGGCATCTGGAAGCTCTAATTTGGAATTTGTTTTATTATCTATCTCATATTTTGTAACACTTTAACGAAGTCTTGATTAACAAATTGGACTATTTCAAAGCAAACAATGGCAACACTAAGAAAAAAAAACATTTTTATCTCCAGCGCGCGCGACTGTGTATCGGAAAATTCTAAAGAAATGATCATTTTAAAATTATTTTGCGATCTTGCTGTTGAATTGAATTTTATGGTTTACGTGCGAAAAACATGATATTTAATAAATAAAACTAACCCACAAAACGTTAAAAAAACGCCCCTTTGGGCGTAATATAAAATCTGAATGCTTCCAAATTTTTTTAATTAATTTATTTATTCAATTTATTTTAAATTCTTAATTCTCCTTCGAAGTGTCATTCCAGCAAACTGAAGCTTTCAAACTTTTTTTTAATGACTAAGAAAGCTATAAAAAACTGGCTAATAAAAGAAACAAAATAAATATAGGTCTCTTAAAATGTCTGTGCACGCTCTCAAGCGAACATGCACAGCTTTTATCAGATTATTGAATTTGCAACTGATTCCAAAAGCTGTAATATAATTTTTTTTCATTTTTTGATAGATACGTTAACATTCTTTTCTAATACCAAGGGGGGGGAACGTTGGGATGAGCCAATTTAGTGGAATATTTTTTTCACATGCCTAATTCCGGATGCGGAAGTTTTTACCGTGAACTGAAATTCTCATATTTTATTCGAAAAGAAATATAGCCGTAACTAATTAAATAAATATATTTTCAAATTTACCACAGATGGCAGAGCAACATCCAAAGCGTTTCTTCACGGTATTTATTTTCGGTTTTCTTCACATCATTTTTTTGCCTGTCATTATGCGTATTCTATTTAGAATTGTGTTCGAGGATGCATGAAGTAATTAATGAGTTCCATTTCGTTTAATATTCCTTTTTTTTCGTTATGAATACCCAGGGATAAATAGAAAGGGCTAGGTCATTCCTTTGTGCGACTCCTCGCCGACTCGAGCATCATGGAGGGGGTTAACTGGTAGTAATCTGACGTCACTGTTATGCACTTGCTCTGATTTCGCCCGTTTAAAACTGTAGTTTCATTCAGTTTGCGAGACGATTTTCTGGAGGTCGCATATCTCAAATTAATTTTAATCATACATATTTGTTTTCTAATAATGCAAATATTTAAAATAATTCGTGTATATATATGTATATATATAGTTTTAATCAGTTTTCCTTTTAAATTCTACATTTAAAGTATCCTTTATGTAATATGGCTTCTCGTGCTGTAGCAACGTGCCGTAACACTGGAAGAAAATACGAAAAGAAATACGAAAGGAAGAGATATTTATTTCATGCTTTCCCAAAGGACAATTTGATTTTGACGAAAGAATGGATACATAAATGTCGAAGACAAGATTTTATTAATGTGAAAAACGCAAGAATTTGCAGCGAACATTTTCTGTGAAGTGATTATGAAGATGATATGAGAAATCGCTTGCTTGGATTGCCACAAAGGAAACTGTTGAAATGCAATGCTGTGCCGAAAGTAAATTTATCGTGTGAGGATCAAAGGTCTCATTTCGCAGTGGAAACAACCAATATTTTTTTTATTTTAATACTCCAATGAAGAAAGAACTTCTTTTTTCACTCATAAGACATATTCAGAGTCATCTGGAGTAGAAGTGAAAGCAATAGTGTCTGATTTAGGAGGATCTAGTACTTTGTGGAAAGAGTTACAGATTTCGATTAATAGTTCCGAGTTTCCAAATCCAGTATTGCAAACGAAAAAAATATGGGTTTTTGCAGATTTAGCGCACTGCCTCAAACTACTGAGAAACCAATTTTTAGATAAAGGATTTATTTTAGAAGATGGAACTGTTTTGTTTTAAATAGAGATTCAGGAGAAATTAAATTGTGTCACAAACTAAAATTAAATTATTTAATGGTCAAGGGAAACGAGAGACAAAAAGTCGCTCCAGCGAAAACATTATTTTCAAGAACTACCGCGAAAGGTATACTTCACCTCACAGGAAATCATAAAGCATCTGACTTCTTTGAATTAATCGACAGTTTTTTTCGATATTATGAATAGTAACAAGCCATACCCTCCTTCAGATAAAATACTTAAAGCAGCATTTGGATTAAATGAACATTATGAAAAACAAATTCAAGTTTTGGAATTAATGAAGAAAGTCATTGGTGGATTAAGAGTTCAGGAAAAATCCAACATACTGCCTTTCCAAAAAGGAATAATAATTTCAATAAATTCTCTTTTTGGACTACACCAGGATCTGAAATCATCGTATGATGCTAAATATATTTTAACATCTAGATTAACTCAGGATGCACTTGAAAGTCTCTTTAGTCAGATTAGAGGGCTTGGTAGGTTTAATGACCATCCATCACCTAGTGAAGTTATACGCCTAAAGCAATTAATACTCGCTAATAAGCTGCCAAAATTATCGTCAAAAGTGTGCACGACTAAAGAAAGCAGAAATATTGATTCATGTTTAACATCAGAACTACTTGAAATGGCTTTGAAAACTGAGGAGGAAGATGCTTTTCCATTAAATACTATTGATGATTTGGATTTGGATTTCATAGAGGAACCTTCTCCTATGACTTGGGAATTAGAATTGAATTCCGCCAGACAATTTTCGACCGCCGAAAAAGAAGCATTAACATATGTTGCAGGTTATATTGCCTACCGTGTGCGAGACAAAGACCCATCATTGGGAACAATATCTAAAAATAGTGCTGATGAACCAATATTTAATTCAGAATGGATTAAATTATTGTCCTTGGGAGGTTTGACTACACCTTCCCATTCATGGATGAATACAGTTTACGAGTTCGAAAAAATATTTTGTGCAGTTCATGGTACAACTTACTACAAAGGGAAGCATGTAATTGGCTCTTTAATTAATAAACTGGAGAAACATTATCCTGAAGTTAACAGAGAAGCAATTCGTTTATTTTGCAGAGTGCGAACTTTTATTAGAATACGTTTCTTAAATAGAAATGCATATGTTTTTTCCCAAAGAAAAGCAACCCAAAAGGCAAAAAAGTGGATTGCTTCGAATGTGGCAGCCAATAAATAATATTTCAACAGCTTGTAGTTGAATTGCGACTGTACAAGTAAGCATATATAATATGTTTTGATTTGAAATATTTTTAGATGACATTTTAGAAGTTAATAGCATAAAGCATATTTCAAATAAGAACTAATTTTATTAAGTTATTTTTATTGTATCATGTGTTATTATTAATTCGATTTTGTGCTAGCTTAGCATTCTAGATAAAATATAATAGTATAATATTAAAGTAATTGGCATAAGAAGACTTGTCTCCTTAATCCCCACTTTTGAAAAATTAAATAATGTTTTAGGTACTGTGAGTAAAGTTGTTTTGTCTAAATTAAGATAACAATCTTACATGTATTTATTTAAATGTAATATGATGAAAGCCTAAGTTACAAAATTATTTAAAAAAATATCTGTTATTATGTTGAATCGGGAGAAAAATATGCCAATGTAAAATTTACAATTAGGCTGAAACTCAAACTTAGATTAGCAGATTTTTTACCATATATAACCATACATGTTTAAAACTATGCCAATTTAAGGTTGTTTTTGGTTAATTGTAAATAGTTGTTATTATAGTTATCTTAGAAGCAGTAGTAGAGTTCTCTTAGTTAACATGCAGATAAATAAATGATTAGAAATAAACAGGCATGTTAAAAAAAATCCCTGCAAATTAAAAAAAAAGGACTTTATGCTAAGAGTAGCGCATTTTGTCTGTTATTTTAAAATTGAGTAAGTACTATTAAATTTTTTAATGTTCAATGTAAAATGCATACTGCAGTAACATTATCTCTTCCAAATTATAGCTGTCATTCACACACAGCTTATTTTAAACGCTGGTTCTTCAAATTTAAAACGCTAATTTCTATGTTGTGAATTGCATCTCCGCGCTCAGTGTCATCGTGGCTACGTCATTACTCCTCACTGCCTGTTTCAGGGGGAAAAGGTCTATGAGCTAGCCCTTCTCTTTTAAGTCCTGATGAATACCATCTGAAAATTAATAGTGTCTGCGGGGAAAAATCAATCATAAATAATATCATTAAGAGAAATAAAGTAATAATAATAAATAAATTCTACGAATACAAGAAACATCAGATAAAAAAAATACATCTTTTCAAGGTTCTCAATTTTGATACGATTTTTAACCTAATGAACTTGAATGCTTTATCTGCTAACCATCAAATTTTTTATTGATGTAAACACTCCCTCCCGAAAAAGAAAAATCGCTACAAATTTGAAGCAAAAATAATTTACTTGTCAGAAATTATAACGGTGATGTAATATGCGTAAATAAATGAATTAAAATAGTTTTGTTAATGCCTTTCTTATCCGTGTTGAGAAATTTGCCTTCTCCTTTTTGCTCAATTCTTTAACAGGTGATAAGAGCAAAACTATATAAAGTGGGGTGGGGTGGCTATAGCGCGGCTCGTGAGCCGCATGCAGCTCTTGCAAGCAAGTGGTGCGGTACTTATGCAAATAAAATACAAGCAGGAAGCACCATAAACTGTAACTGCTGAGTGTCCATGAGGATGTATTACTCTTAAATAGTCTGTGCGCGCTTGAGAGCGGGCACAGACATTTTAAGAGGATATTATTTAATTTATTTCATATATTATCAAGTATTATTTAATTTATTTCATTTCTTTTCACTTAAACTGTTTAGTGTCCAACCATGATTATTTTACTTCATTCCCTGTTACTTACAAAACTTTGTAATCATTAGGTTATTTTGAAGCAGGAGACGTGAAAAAATGTGCAATGCCTTAGCCAGGACTCGAACCCTGCACCACTCGAATACGCGTCGAGTGTGCTTTCCAATTACATCACGAAGGCATGCGGAAACGAGGGAGAAAATGCCATATGTATTCTGTCACTTAAAGGGCGACTGGTGATTAAGGGTCCCAGTCGCCAAATCCTGGTGATAGCGAATTATAATCATCATCAACAACAACAACAAAAAAAAATTAAAAGCATTCAGATTTTACATTGCGCCCAAACAAGCATTTTTGAACGTTTTGTGTGCTACTTTTATTTACTAAATATCGTGTTCTTCGCACTTTAAATTTCAACTCAACAGCATATATTTAGAATTTCCGATACACAGTCTCTCGCGCTGGGGATAAAAAAATTTTTCCCGTACAGTATTTTCATTGCTCGCTTTGAAATCGTTGAGTTTGTTAACGAAAAATTCGTTGCCTGTTATTCTTTCGTTGTTTTACAGAATAAAGAAATAGATAACAAAACAAATTCCAAATTCGGTCTTCCAGATGCCCATATTCGTGTGGAAACGATCAGTATTCAAAAATTTGATGGCTCTCGGAACCGTCGTTTTATTACAATGCGAGAAACATACATGCATTAATGCAGATTGTTCATTATTTAATTTCTTTAAATATAATACAGTGCTGTAACATTTGGTGGCAACAATTTGAAAAGTGAACCTACATTTATAGTGAATCAACGCAAAATGTCAAAACGAAATGAATAGGCTTTCTGGGCTAAAGTTCTTTGGGCTGAAAAATTATTTTCTTGTTTTAAAGCAGGAGACGTGAAAAATGTATAATGCCCTCTCCGAGCCTCGAAACCTAGACCTCTCGCATACGCCTCGAGTATGCTTCCAATTATACCCCGTGGCGTGCGGAAAGGAGGAAAAAAATACTTATAAACTTAATAATGCTATTCAAAAACATAGAAGAATAAACACAACTAAAAATATTGTACTGATTCTATCAACCAATTTTGGAAAGAAAATCTTCAAAATTTAGATACTCTTGTGGATGTTCTGCGAATAGATGGCTGGATGGCTGGATGCTTGTGGGTGCTTTATAGGAAGGGTCTGCTGAGTTTCTGAATGATTAGTAATGGTAGAAACTAATAATGCCCTGTGAATGGAACAGAAAAAGCATATAATACATCAGAAATATTCAGTATCATACAGAATTTGGTACAAGTTAAAAATGATTTAGAATCTGATTTAGTGTCCGAATTGAAAAGAAATTTACGTCAATTGGCAGCTTTGGTAATTTCTAATAAATGTGATAATAGTCACAGCTTAGAAGGCGACGTTAGTTTAAAAAATTTCGACAATCCGTAATAGCAGATTTAAGAAGTATCCAAAGTTTCATGAGCATTACAAATTAGTAATACTTTACAAGATATCGCAGAAGAGTCGAAGTATTTACCGCATTAAACGTAATTAGAGAAAGTCTCTTTGTCTTGGACGCAACATGACGTTCTCGAAGACAAATATTTATTGTATAATTGTTTAGAATCAAACGTTTCTTTCCATTTGAAACGTGTTTCACTACTTTTAAAATGATGTAAATACATCATAAAAACCGAAAAGTTCGAGGAAATTTTTTTTATTTCTGAGTTTACAGTGCTAAAAAGCAACAAATGTTGTTTTTTGTGTTACCTGGTATGTATTCTTACTTGACATGAACTTAACCTTGTTTCCATACAAACTTACTAAGTGGCAGGGCTGTGCTTAGGAACACACTGTTAGGATTCTTGTCGCGTTCGTTAAGGCGACGACACAATGGATGCTGATTGTGAGCAAAGAGTGAACATTAAGTTCTGCGTTAAGCTCGAGAAAACCCCTAGTGAAAAGCTGAACATGATTAAGCGAGCATATGCAGGTGAGGCACTTTCAAGAAGTCGTGTTTTCGAGTGGCACAAAAGGTTTCGTGAAAGCGAAGATTCAATGCAAGACAATCCCAGAGCTGATGCCGATGCATAAAGCGTGTAAGGCAGTTATTGCAAGAAGACCGTAGTGTAACCGTGCGTATGATATCAGAAGACCTGAATTTGAATTGCGATGTGTGTCATAAGATTTACTCGAAGATTTAGGAAAACAGAAACTTAATGCAAGAAATGTCCCTCACTCACTAACGGATGAACAGAAAGTGGAAAGACGAAGAATTCCTGCTAAACTATTGGATAGAGCCAGACGTGATTCCACATTTGTGTCGAAGATTATTGTGATTTTTTCTTGTTCCGTGAGTGAAAAGGTGACTGAAAGGAAAGCTTCCATCAAGAAAAACGTTCTTCCATGAAGCCCGATGGATGCCTCGGGTTGTGAAAAATGAGCTTGCAAGCGTCGCAGTTGAAGATTTCCCTGCTTGCTAAATTGTGCATTTTTTGATTGTTGTGATTGAGTTATTTTGTTTTTATCTTCCGGTTAAGGTTTATATGCCTTTAGCTAACCTGCATGCTATAATTGTAGAATTATCAACAATTTAAAAGTTGTTGAAGTGCGGCTAAGCCTAATTATTTTGGCCATAGCTGCCATATTTGTTTACATTTGAAACTTAGCAGTATAGTGGATTTGTTGCCAATCTAGAGAAACTAAGCTTCGCAACAACAAAGATAAAGCCTTCTTTTATTATTGCGAATTAAATCATGCTTAATCCATTCGGGAATTTATAAGAGGAAATAACACACACACACATACACATATATGACCTAGTGGTACGGATTCGGAGAGTCCTGAGGCATATATTAATATGATGATTGTCCCCCATTTGCATGGATGACAGTCTGCACATGTGTCGGAAGATTTTCCATCAACTTGTGATAGGTGGCAACAGGAATTGACTTCGAGGCGTCCATCAGAGCTGAAGTGAGTGCTGGCAGTGAGGATTGCCCATTTGGCTGACTACGTAATCTGCATTCTAATTTGTCCCAAAGTGTTCTATGGGATTTAGATCGGAGGTCTGAGAGAAGGCTAGTTCCAATTTTTGAACATCCATTTTGTCAAACCGTGGCTGCGGTTATCCTGCTGGAAGAGAAGTGGACCTTCCCCGAAATATTGCCATAGAGTTGGGAGTGCAGCATTGTCCAGAATGACCACATACATCTCAGAGTTCCTGTTTCTAACCATAGGAACTAAGGAGCCCCAGCCAAACCACGAAAAACACCCCCACACCATGATGCTGGCAACCCTGCCTTCTCTAGCCATGTTCTAAACTCACTTTGCGGAGAAGCTATCTTATCGCAGCTGGACATTTCGTAACAATATGCTGTTTTTAAATATTTTTAGCCGAAAGGAATGCTCTCGAAACATGTATGTGACTGAAAATGAAAGAAAAAAAAACGCCTCTTCGGGCTTAATATAAATTGTGAAGGTTTTCATATTTTTTTTAATTTTACTTATTTATTTTTGGGACTACAAAATTTTAGATGGGAATTAGTGCACAATCCCAAGGATTTTCAAAACTCAGGTTCTGACTACAGATGATAATTAAAATATGTAAACAAACAAAATTCGAAAACGAATAGCAGCTATTGAGGTGCATCGATGTTTGTATATTGCAGTTTCCCAAAGTGGGCGTTACTACCGTTGGTGGATGCTGAGAAGATCTAGCAGTAAGGCGGAGGCTTGCTGGTCCGAGGAGCAGTGGAAAGAACTAATGAGCAATCAAAACATTGAGAAGCGAGGGACAATAAAAATACGCTAGGAAAACGGTTATTTAAACATCTGAACATTCGTTTCATTACAGAAATATTGCAGTCATATATATTTACAAGAATTATTTCAAATTATGCCAAGCAATGTTTCACACGGACTGCTCCAAGTTGCATTTAAATTCATTTCCTAATGCAAAGGATGGGAATTTACACACTGTCACTCAAATATTCCAAAACTATGACTATCGATCCATAGTTGCAATGACTATTTAGTGCTCCAGGTAGCTCGTTCTTTCAGTATCTACTGTGACAGGAATCTGGGAGGGTTTTGAAGTTCATTACTAAGAGTGTTTTGAGAAATCTTTTAATCATTACCATTCTATTGCGATACTGAGTACCTGAAACATTTTATACGCTTTCAGTCAGTGCCTACGTATTATATTCAAACAACATTTAATTTATCACTGTTAAAAGGATAAGAAACAAACCCGAAGGAGGCGCTGAGTACGAAAAGGGCGCAACGAGCTTAAAAAGAAGGAGGTTCAGAAAATCCTATATATGAAGGATTAAACAAAATGGCCATTACAAATTATCTCAACTTAAAGTTGCTGATCACCTTTTGTCGCTGCATTCACAGGTTATCATCTCATTACTAACTTTCATTTTCCTCTGAAAGAAGACGATACGAGTGGGACGTTCACCCTTACTTTCTTGAATTAGTAGTTGGACAGTAATGCTTTTTTTAATCCTCGAGCGCACGAACACCCAGAGACTTTTTGACATCTAGGGGCGGAAGTGGCTTCAGCTGCACCCTGCTCACACGCCCCCGCAACGATATCTGCTCCCCACGCGCACAATGGTTCTGCCACGCCTGGCTGCCACCGTCCTCTTTTCCCTCGTCTTTTTTTGAAAATCGAATGAAAACCATGCAGTGCGAATTGCATGACTGCGTGAAACATCATAAACATATATACCGTTGTTATTCACATGTCGGAATACAGAGGAAGCAGCTGGCCACTTTCATTTAAATCGATAAAAATTTTGTACTTGGACAGTGCTTGCCTGTATAAATTTTAAGACTGAATCATTAAGACTGACACAAGAAATTCGAGGCTTGAAGCATATATCTTTCTCAGCGTTTAGCCATTGTTACACTGTAGTCATTAAATTATTTAGAAGCAGGAGACATGAAAAATGAGCAATGCCCTCGCCGGGACTAGAAACGCGAACCTCTCGATACGCGCCGAGTGTATTGGCCATTACACCGCGAAAGGAGAAATGCTTTATAACATATTTCTTCAAATGCTATATTAATCTCTTAGCAAATTTGGAAAGTTTCAGTGGCTATTTTCTTAGGTTTCCCTTGTGTTTAACGTAAACACGAGCGAGTTTCTCATAGAAAATCCTCTAAGTTTGCATTCTTTCTTTTAGTGTCTGCTCTGCTGTATTCAAGCAAACAAAGCGAAACAAAGCAAAATTATCCAGAAACCTTCTGACTGACTTCGTAGAAGTCATCTATTAGCTAATTATAATCATCTAATTAATTATAACCATTAATTAAGTCATCTAATACTCTTTAAGAATATTTTATTATTTTTTCTCTTTAAATGTTCTCGAAATCCTGCATTCTAAGGGTAAATTTCAGTGGAGCCTAAGCAATTCTGTTGATTAGATTTTATTTAGGAAGTTATCTGTAGATGTTGCATCTGGGAAATAATGGAAATGATTCAGGGCAATTATACTTTCTGCTCCAAAGCTGTATGGTGATAGATGCATTATGCAGGGAGATATTTCCATTTAATAAAACCAGTTACAAACCAGTACGGACTAGAACTCTGGTTGGGATTCGATTGGATTATTTAATTTACGCAAAGCACACGAGAGCTATTTTCATGAGCTCTATTCGAATTTTGGCCGAGAGTTCCCCAGTGATGGAATCCGAAGTACTGTAATCTCAAGGCGCATTTCAGCCTGATTCATTTTAAGCGTCCCCGTGTCGCAAAACAAAACAGTCATAAGTGTCCATATCTTACCGATGATTTGAACCTGGACCCAACGGCTTAGCAATAAGTAAGACTACATTAACCACTATACCATCCGGGACGATGAACTCTGGATAGGGATTAATGTGAAAGACAAACTATGGTTAAAAATTAGAGAGAAGAACATTTCATTTGCCTAAAGCGTGACACAAATCATAAAATTATCCATTTGTATATCGCATTCCATAGCGAGAAATCTAGATCTCTACTAGAAATTTAGAAAACTCTATAAGAAATCCAGATGCAACTGCTGCTTAGTTACACGGCTAGTGATCATCTTGTTGTCCTGGAAGTTCTAGATGCAACTTTCTGGTTAATTACACGGCCAGTGACTTCTTGTTATCGTGATAATTCTAGATGCAACTACTGGTTAGTTATACGACCAGTGATCATCATGTTATCCTGGTAGGGCTAAATGCGACTACTAGTTAGTTACACGGTTGGTGATCTTCTTGTTATCCTAGTAATTCCAGATGCAACTACTGGTTAATTACACGGCCAGTGACTTCTTGTTATCCTGGTAGTTCTAGATGCTACTACTGGTTAGTTACACGGCTAGTGATCATCTTGTTATTCTGGAAGTTCTAGATGAAACTACTGGTTAATTACACGGCCAGTGACCTCTCGTTATCCTGGTAGTTCTAGATGGACCTACTAGTTAGTTATACGGATAGTGATCATCATGTTACCTTGGTAGTTCTAAATGCAAATACTGGTTAGTTATACGGCCAGTGATCATCATGTTATCCTGGTAGTCCTAAATGAAACCATTGTTTAGTTACACGGCTAATGATCATCTTCTTATCCCTGTAGTTTTAGATGCAACTATTAGTTATTTATACGGCCAGTGATCAACTTGTTATCCTGGAAATTCTCGATGCAGCTATTGGTTAGTTATACGGCCAGTGATCATCATATTATGCTGGTAGTTTTAAATGAAATTATTGGCTAGTTATACGGCCAGTGATCATCATATTATCCTGGTAATTCTAAATGTAATTACTGGTTAGTTACAAGGCCAGTGATCATATTGTTATAACTATAGAAAATATTACTGCTCCATTCCCACTTCAGTTCCACCTTACTGAATTTTTTTTTTTTTTTTTTTTTTTTTTTTTTTTTTTTA
>KK112662.1:135921-164574 GCA_000611955.2 Stegodyphus mimosarum
GTTTTTTTTTTTTTTTTTTTTTTTTTTTTTTTTGTGTTAGAACAATATCATAAGTCATACTCCACTAACTTATAGGTAACCATGGAACTAACACTTCAGCTTGAGACCGCTAAGATTATATGCTTTTTTAAGTTTAGTGTTATCAATTCTGTAATAAGCATGTAAAAAAATCTTTCTCATAGGCATACTATCGTATAATTTTTTACAGTTCATATTTGAAGTTGGGCATTTGATGAAACGTATTGAAATTAGGCAAGAACTCACCGATTAAAACATTTACTTGTTTTTGAAGGCTTTTCGAATATAATGAAAAAGCTTTGGGACAGTGGGAAGTGATCAGTAAATAAACAACCATTTGCATTCGAATCTACTAAAAATATTTGTTCCCTTCCCCCTTTTTTTTTCTTGAAAGAAGGGAATCGAATCAGATGTTATCTTTTTTTTTTATTTTTCGAAAGCCATGAAAATAAATACACAGTTCTTTCGAGTCCAGAGAAGATATCTACCTCTATTCTAGAATATGTTGTCGATATCCACTCATTCTTCAGAGACCAATGAATATTTATATTAATTTCTATCGAATCCATTTCTGTCAAATGCAAAAGTTTCGGTTTTCTTCCTCTGATACTAAGATATATTCTTACTGCTTTCAAGTCCAATTGAAAGAGCTAAAATTAATCAAAGATCTAATACATGCTGTCAAAGTTGCCAAACAAGGTACAGAGATTACATAATATCGTACATAAGTGTCTAAGATTTATTACCTGTCATTAGTCTTATCAGGTTAGAGACTAGTCTTGAAATGCACAGCTAACCGAGTTCTACAAGGGTAATTTTAATTCTCTATCGCAGTGCTTCTTAAAAGTTTTTCTGGTCCACCAGCGCAGAGCGGTAAAATCACTGAACATGAGTAGTTCCTGGGTTCGATTCCAGGCGAACAGGCTTGCTACATGGAAGTTTTCGTGTTTTTCCCATGTGTAACATGCACATGAGCCTGTTTCCCTTAGAACATCCTCTACGAAAGCATCCCTCTCCTTAGGCAGATAGCCTTAATGTACTTTGCAATTGTAAGGTTTATCCTAAGTTTATTAACAGTTATTTTAAGTTTTGTATCTTTCCTACCTTATTCTAATTTCAGCTTACAATTTCCTGCCAGAATGTAATTTCAGAAACGTAGTTAATGCAAATGAGAAAGAGCACTATTTAAGTCGTGACTTCACCGACTTCGAGACAGAAAGAGTCTGATTCCCTGACTAGCGCGCGTTTGCCTTTTGGCTACGTCTCTCTTAGCTATTGCTACGCTCGGCCATACCTTAGGCCCTTGTTTGGCTTCGCCGATTTAATTAATACTTAGAGGCCAACTAGTTAGATTCCGATAGCTTCGGCTATACCTTTTAAATAGCTTAGTTAAGCTAGTTTTAGTTTAAATTATTATTATTTTAAGTTCAAGCCCGAGTGGCGGCTTTGTGTAAAGTTCCAAGTTGGAACGGATTGTAAATACTGACAAATAAAGGGTCGTAAACCCTTCTTAAGTCTTACGTGTTCTGTTCACACACTTAAGCGATTATTCGCTTGTCAGTGTTCGTGGGGTTCTAAGTTAGAACCTTAGTATTAAATAAGAAAAACCCCTCACCATAATCAACTAAACCAAACTTTAAACCTTTTTTCAAGTAGGCACCGCTTTTATGAATTAGAATATTCTGCTGAACACCCCACTCTTGTTTCCTGAGTAATCAATTTTCGAGCACGCATTACTACCAGTAGAGTTATACTATACGCTATTTCTCCCGCCTTCTTCGCATGTCTTCGTGGTGTAGTGGTCAGCACACTCGGCGCGTATTCGAGAGGTCCGTAGTTCGAATCCCGGCGAGGACAATGCTCATTCTTCATCACTCCTGTTTTCAAAAAAGTACCTAGTGACTCTACACTGGCGACAGAACTAAAAAAGGTTGTGGATGATGATTCTCAACCACCAAGATTT
The DNA here is from genome assembly GCA_000611955.2 of Stegodyphus mimosarum. Classification (NCBI taxonomy): domain Eukaryota; kingdom Metazoa; phylum Arthropoda; class Arachnida; order Araneae; family Eresidae; genus Stegodyphus; species Stegodyphus mimosarum. The sequence continues at coordinate 137,903 of KK112662.1, forward strand.
GGCAATTAGGACCCCTAATATCCAGTCGCCCTTTAAAAGGGGGGTAATTTCTACACCAAATGTGATAATCATGAAAATGAAGCTGTACGTAGCATTGGAGATTATGACTACACAGTCATTCAACGCTATAAAAGACCAAGGACGATACATCATAACGAGTTGTGGTGATCGATGTGCATGGTGAATTTAGTGTTTTTTATTTTCTTTTCTGCGACTATGCTCCGCCCACTACTGTGATATGCCTCAACTATTAAGCCCACGCTATTCTGTTGCTCCAAGACACGGAGGAAGGAGGACACTCAGACGTAGCAAATACGAGGAGAAAGTTGTGCCAAAGTTTTTATGCTACTGATGTATTAAATTTCATTTACGATGTGAAAGTTATACTTCAGATGTTAAATCGCTATTTTGCCTAATGTTACACTTCCACTTTGGATGTCATTCAACACTTCAAGTGTACAGGTTTATTCCAACTTTTGGAATTTGTTTTTTCACTTTTAGGATTCCTAATAAGGACAGTTATAGATAGGTAAAGACTTTAGGGTCGTATACCTATTGAATAAGCGAAGGCCTAAGACCTAAGAAAAAGGGGGGTATATGAGGTATTTCTCTCGCCTTCGTCGTGTGCTTTCGTGGTGTAGTGGTCAGCACACTCGACGCGTATTCGAGAGGTCCATGGTTCGAATCCCAGCCAGGGCAATGCTCATTTTTTATCGCTCCTGCTTTCAAAAATACATAATGTCTCTAGAATACAATTAATTAATATAATTTTATATTAAATATAATCTTCGTGGTGTAAGTTAAGTTAATGGGAGAAAATTTATATTCGTTTTTATAATTGAAGGCTATTAGAGTTTGGATAATATTCATCTTATTAACTAAAAATTCAATAAACGCTGATACTCTCGTTAATAAGGCGAATAAACTTGCCGATTCTTGCACTTATATATGTTTGGATGTTTTCTGGTAAGCTTAAGTCTGAGATCGGAGTACATATCAAATCAATTTGGGTACTGGTTTTTATTTGAATTAGTGATGAAAACGTTTTATTGCAAAGATACGTAAAGGCAAGCTAAATTTTAATTTTCAGGCACCAATTAACAGTTCACTATATTCCATTTTCGCTAGTAATAAGGTCCAGAAATTAAACAAATCTTCTACCTGAAATCTGTTTTTAAATCTAGTGTCATTGTTGAGTTCATTTAACTGTTCTCTTTTGTTCAATAACTGCTTCTTATTTTCAATATCGCGATAGAAATGTTCACGAAACCACGAAAATTTGCTATATTTATTATTGCTTAGAGCATAAGTTTCAAACTGTGACCTCAGAATTTCGAAATGAAAAAATATGTATTTACTCAGTTCTTCTCTATTGACAATATCATTTTCTGTTTAAAAAGTTCTTAGGTTGGGAATTGGGAAACATTTCTTTGTTTTTACACATCTAATCCCCAAACCAGATTTCTCTCTCAAATACTTTATTTTCTCGTGGGCAGTGAGAACAATCAAACAATTATCTTGTAAACAGAGGCTTTCTTCATTTATTTCTGAGAGTACATTTGAAAGTCATAGGTCATAAGTCATCATTCTTATAATTGGAAACGACCCGACCGTCTCTGCCAATCTATAATAGCTTGAAGAATTTTAAATGAAGTAAGCAAAATCCAATTATATGGAACATCCATCTGCCCTTTCCATGCTTTGATCGTCCGTGGAGGACCTATTAACACGCAACAGTGAAAGTAGTATATGGATAGCAATAGCAAGCAAGAGCAATCTTTTCCAGTGGCGAAGAGCATCATCCTTCTTCCTGCACGTCTTGTCGCTGAATGAAGTCTTGCCGTGAGTGAAGAAGCAGATAACGGAGAGTGAGCGGAGCATAGTCCAGTCCAGTCCAGTCCAGTCAAGTATTGCCGGAATATCGTAGCAATTGCACGATGTGTCCGGCTCCTGATAATTTGCCCAAAAGGCACATGATATGGGTAGGTCCAGGTAGGTGAAATACATACACGAAAAAGGAGGGGGGGTGACCATGCATCACCAGGTTTAGAAAAACCAAAAATGATCACAATCGGCGCAGCGACAAGGAGAGAGAAAACGCAAAACCAGACAAATGGCCCAGAGCGCAACATAATATGAATTAAATACAGACACAAATATAAAATACAAACATAAAGAAATACAAATATGCAATGATATAAATACAAATATGCAATGATAAAAATACAAATACAAAAATAGTGAAAATAAAGTTGAATAAGTAGAATATATACATTACGTCCAGACCAGCAAATAGCTAGCAAAAGTAAGTCTCAAGTGCTTTACGTGGGAAAGTTTAAATTACATATATGTGCGGCATAAGGTCTGATATATCTGTCCTCTATGAGAATTTCATAGTCAAGGGTGTTGAAGATCTCGAGGTGTGGGCAAGTGAGAGCCTTGTTGAAGAACTTGTCATTAATTCGAAGAAGATAATCTTTGACAGTTTCAATCTTTAAATCTCTGTGTAACATATCGTTGGACACAAAGTAATGGGCATTCGTAATCAGCGGTAAAAATTTGTTTTGCATAACTTGTATTCTGTAGAGGTCACGTGATGTAAAAGCTGCCCAGGCCGGGGAGGCATAGCGGAGCATAGTGCGTCGTCCAAACGTAGTTATCGTGGTTATAAAGGTCATCATCCAATCATAATGCAGTAAAGTCTCTATCTACGCAGTAGTAATATTAAGTAAAAAAGTAGAAAAAACTATGTACAATATTAATAGGTTACCATAATTCATAGTGGTGTATAGTTCTCGGACGCTTACAACGTTGTATAACTGTGTAGTCATAGTCTCCTATGCTTCGGACAGCTTCGTTACTGTGATTATCGCATTTCGTGAAAAAGTTGTGAGAGGAAATTAATATCTCGCTGTCAAGAGGCTTTATTTTCATACTATTGTGGATTGTAGAATTCCTGACGAACCATGGAGATCCTGATATTGAGCGGAGAAATTTATTTTGGAGGCGTTGTAAAATCTGTCTATTGCTTCTTGCTGTGGCTGCCCAAGCCGGCGATGCATACAGCAAAATAGGTCTTATAGCTTGAAGGTACAGAATTCGTTTAGTGTTCATGTGTGCCAATGTATTTAGTCACATGTCATCTGCAAGAAATAATGTAAAGTCTCCGTTACTTTCGTAATTAAGTAACAGAACTTCCTCCCTTAATTCAAAGAAGCTTATGGAGTCCTTAGGTTACTATGAAACAGCAGACGTGAAAAATGTGCAATGCCCTCCCTTGGACTCGAACTCTGGACCTATCGAATATCCGTCGAGTACACTTGAAAGGAGGGAGATAATCTTAAACCATGAAAGCCAGTGAACTTCAGAATGAAGAAGCTATTTGTGCACTCTACCCATATCACCACAAAGTAATAAAAATATTTTGCTGTTCAGAGGCTTTGCGTTATAAGATATTTTCTCCCTCTTTCAGCATGCCTTTGTGGTGCAATTGGAAGCACACTCAACGCGTATTCGAGAGGTCCAGGATTCCAGTCCTAGCGAGGGCATAGGACATTTTTCACATCTCCTGCTTCAATAAGACCCTAATGATTATACAAGTGGCGCTCGAACTGAAACGTAGAGGGCGATAATTCATGACCACCAGGATTTAGCTATTGGATCTTCTAACAGCCAGTCACCATTTAAAAAGGGGAGTGTGTAAGGTATTTTCTCCCTCTCTGCATGCCTCCGGGGTGTAACTGGAAGCATACTCGACACGTATTCGAGATGTCCAGGGTTCGAGTCCTAGCCAGGGCATAGTACATTTTTTACGTCTGATGCTTAAAAAAAATGATAGCTCTGCAGCCTTAATAAAGTTGATTATCTCCAACAAGGTTTTGAAATTAGACGACATATCTTTGGCCGTTAAAACTCTTCCACGAGTAAATTTAATTCATAAAACTCCGCCATTAATGGACCCATGAATTATAATTTATAAAACTTCCCCATGAATGGACCCAGGAAATTATCAGGTACCACAACTCTAATTTTAGCGAAAACGCCACTCTACCTGCTGGAGACTGTATAAACCGCATCTTAATTTGTTCTCTAGCTGTACTAGTTAGTCATGTCTTCGAAATTAAGATACATTTTATAAAATGTCAGTCTTGGAAGAAACAGATATAGATGATTACCATATGTAATTTCCAAAACTCTGAGATTTCAGCTATAGTCTTGTATGCAAAGTTCATTTGAATTTTAATTTTTGTCTTCGAAAAATAAAATAATTTGGTTTGGGAACCTAGGACGATCACAAAGGTAGTCTTTGAGGACCAATATATGACCTGCGGGCCACAAATTGAGAAATGCCGGGGAAATGGAATCTGATCTGAAAATGTATACGCAGATTTACTAAGATTGAGTGCTCTTTAATAGGAATATATCTTTATGCAGCTGAAAAAAGTCATGGACAGAAAATAAGTTTCTGAAATGAGCTTTTGTCCAGATTTAAGAAACAATCCTATACAATGTGTATCTGGCTCATGCGGCATTTGAATGAAAATTTTCTTCAAAACTAGATTCAAAATAGGAAACTCTGATGTGTACACTACATGACTTCCTTATACGGAATATTAAATTACACGCATTTTGCATTTCACTTATTGGATTCAATTAAATCTACTTCGTCGACGGCGCATAAACCACAATAGAATAAATGCATTCTTTAAAATTTACTATATTTGTTTACCATAGAGACACTCTGGCGCTAGGTTCACTTAACAGCGTTACATCTCGTTCATTTTATAACACAGAAAGCACACAAATTATGTATATCATCTGAAGAATTATCTAATCTTTGCCATATGTTCCATTCAAACATTATGATAAATTTGAAACGATGTATAAAAGAAATTGAGTAAGGACGCAAAAAAAATTAAAGAAAAGCTAATGAAAAAAAAAAGAAAGGAACAGTTTTTCACCAATGATTCAGTATTTCTCATTCAATTAATTCAATTCTCAATTCGCGACAAGGCAAAAATGGATAAAAACTCAAAATATATATATATATTAAAAATTACAAATTAAATCTTAAAAACCTATTTCATTGAATAAATTCCAGTCTGGATTCAGCATGATTGAATTCGCAATAATAAAAGAAGGCGTTATCTTTGTTGTTGCGAAGCTTCGTTTCTCTAGATCGGCAGCAAATCCACTATTCTCCTAAGCCTAAGTTTCAACTGTAAACAAATATGGCTGCCGTATGAAAAATAATTATGCTTAGCCGCATTTAAACCACTTTTAAATCGTTGATAATTTTCAAATCTTGCATGCAGATTTACTAAAGGCATAAAAACCTTAACTGGAAGATAGGAACAATTATTCAATCATTTTTAAAGCAAATTATGCACAATTTACCAACATATAGGAATAAAAAATCTGAGCTCACTGAGCCGAGTTACAGAGTCGATATATATATACATATATTTATATACTTTTGGTGCGGCCGATTGCAACCAAAATAAGAAGTGCACATCTACATATATAATATGTAGTCCTATATACAAAATTTCAAATTTCTGAGGCCACTCGTTTTTGAGTTATGCGAGAAAAATACATGCATACGTACGTACATATGCACAGACGCCACTAAAGAATCTCTTCTGAATCCCTTTTAAATCACTTTTATAATATTTTTGGGAAGATAGAGTCCTTTATTCTGACCTTACGTGCTGATGTCACGCAAAAACATCATTAAATTGCCTTCGATAGAGGTCAAAATGGATATTTTCGTTGGAATATGAGACCCGAAATTTTTGGTCCCTTTCTCAGCACGTACAACGAAGCCTCCACTTGGGCTTAAAAATATAAGAACTTAACTAATGACTAACTAACATATTTAACCGAAGCTAACGCAATTCTAAGTAGCTGTCCCCTAAATATCTAATTAGCTAGCGAATCTATCAAGCGCTCGTAAAACGGCCGAGCGGAGTAACAGCTTAGAAAGACGTGGCCAAAAGGCAAACGCGTGCTAATGAGAAACTCTACCTTTCTCTAACGAAGTCAGTGAAACATCGACTTAAATACTACTCTTACTCATTTGCATTTAAAGCGATTCTAAAAACTCATTCTGGTGAGGAATCGTAAGGTGAAATTAGGAGATATAGGAAAAGGGCTTACAAATAACTGTGCTTAACATAGGATAAACCTTACAAGCATTAAAAATGAAAATTTTACCTTCATTAACAGAAGAAAAAGTGTTTTCTGAATTTATCACGCATACAGAGGGAACCTGAATAAGAGGACACAACTTTAGGGGGGTGGTGATACAAGGCAGATACGAGCAATATTCGTCATAGAATGTATGGACGGAACGCAAGCGATAAGCAGATAAGGAATACTTTTCCATTGTCACATTTAAAGAATTAACACTAGAGGAGATACTTCAGAAAACATTGTATTAACAGGAATGTATTTGACGTTTATGCTAAAAAAAATTGCTCAGAAGACCTTTCGCCAGCTGTAATGCAAACTTCACACCTGGGCGATAGGGAATGACACACATTTGCGAAGACACCAGGCATTTCTCGTCTGTCGCTGGCAACGACGCCGAACCTGATGATTAGATTCATATTTGTTTCAACTGGGCATTCGTAGATTAGGCTTTTCATATGGCCCACAGGAGGAAGTTCACACACGAGAGATCCCGTGATCTTGATGGCCAAGCTATAGGCCTCAACCAATCCATCGCCCTGGAAATTTCGTGGTTTGTATAACCAGCCATCGTCTCGGGAAACCACGGTAGAAAATGTCGTTGGGTGCGAGGACTAACCCTTTTTGTACCATTTTCAATGCCACCTAACGGCTCGCCGTTTGCGTTCCAACCATACATCCTATGACGAATATTGCTCGTATAACAGCTACCTTTTACCACTCCCTAAAGTTTTGCCATCTTGATCAAATACACCCTGTATATGCTGCAGTATATTAACTCTAAAAGTGCTAAGTACTGCTATGATACATTTCATCACTACTTCAGATTAAATTCTTAAGTCCAGTTCTCCAATTTCTAACATATATCTTAAAAATTACCCTACATTTTCATAAGATAAAGAATGAATTCCTGTAAGATTTCTCATCAGACATTTTTAGATATTCAAATATTTTCTGTTGTATTAAGTTAATAAATGTAAACTAGCGTAAATATTTAACTCGATGTATATATGTTAATAATTAGTTAGGTAGTTTTCTGAAGATAATGCGAATAAAAAATATTTCGGTTTATCAGTACAGAATTACTATTTTTAAAAACTAACAATACATATTTTTTAAATTGTTCATACGCTATGAAATGTAAAATGTTATTTTGTATAAAGTAGTTAGTGGAGAATATTTCGCCAAAAAAAGATCTTTGCTTTCAGAATTCTTTTTAAAATTGTGTTCATGATAAAATAACTAATTGATTTTTAAAATAAAAACAAGATTAAAAAGTCTGAAAGGTTTCAGATTTGACATTACGCCCAAATGGGCGGGTTTTTTTTTAACATTTTCTGTGTTACCTTCATTTATTAAATATCATGCTCTTAGCACCTAAACCACAAAATTCAGTTCCACAGCAACATCGCAAAATAATTTTAAAATGAGCATCTCTTTAGAATTTCCGATACATAGTCGCGCTCCGCGCAGGAGATAAAAATGCTTTTTTTGTTTGTTTGTTTGTTTGTATAGTGTTACCATTGCTCCCTTTAAAATCTTTCAATTTGTTAATAAAAAAATTCGTTAAAGTTTTACGAAACATGAAATCGATAATAAAACAAATTCCAAATTTCAAATTTGGGATTTCAGATACCCATATTCGGGTGGAAACGTTCAATGTTCAAAATTCGATGGCTCTAGGTACCGTTGCTTTATCACGATGCGAGAAGCATACATCCAGATTATGCAGATTCTCATTATTTAATTCCTTTAAATATAAAGCAGGGCGATAATATTTGGTGGCAACAATTTGAAAAGTGTGTGGGGTTTCACCTATTTAATTCACAGTTCCATAATCTAAACCCCAAACACTCTAATAAGCGAATAATCGCTTCAGTGTGTGAACAGAGACGTAAGACTCAAGAAGCTTAACTACCCTTTGTTTCTCAAAATAAATATGACACAATCAGCTCCTAACTCGGAGCGTACAGAAAAGCCTCCATTTGGGCTCGAACTTAAAGTAATATGAAATTAAACTTAACTAGCTAAACTAAAGCTAACTTAAAGGTATAGCCGAAGCTGTCAAGATTCTAAGTAGTTGGCCCCTAAATCTTAACGAAGTCGGCGAAGCCAAACAAGGGCCTAAAGTACGGCCAAGCGTAGCAATAACTTAGAGAGACGTAGTCAAAAGGCAAATGCGCGCTAGTCAGAAACTCAGGCTCTCTACCGAAGTCGGTGAAACATCGACTTAAATACTGCTCTAACTCATTTGCATTAACAGTGTTTCTGCAAATACATTCCGGTAAGAAATTGTAAGCTGGAAGAGACAGGAGAGCTACGTAAACTTAAAATAACAGTTATTAAAATTAGGATAAACCTTACAAGTGAAATAACTTACAAGTGAATCCACGCAAAATGCCAAAACGAAATTAATAGTTCTTCTGGGCAAATTGCCCCTTTGGACTTGAAAGATCTGAAAGCTTTCATATTTTACATTACGCCCAAAGGGGCGTTTTTTTAACGTTTTGTGTGTTACCTTTATTTATTAAATATCGTGTTCTTCGCGTTTAAACCACAAAATTCAGTTCAACAGCAATATAGCAAAATAATTTTAAAATTAGCATAGCTTTAGAATTTCCGATACACAGTCGCGCGTGCTGGAGATAATTTTTTTTCCCCTCGTACAGTGTTGCCATTGCTTGCTTTGAAATCGTTGAGTTTGTAAATCAAAAATTCGTTAAAAGTTTATAAAATATGAAATAGATAATAAAACAAATTCAAAATTTTGGGTACCAGATGCCCACGTTCGATTGGAAACGTTCGTTATTCAAAAATTGGATGGCTCTAGGTACCGTTGTTTTTTCACAGAGCGAGAAATATAGATACATTTATGCAGACTCTTCCTCATTTAATTTCTTTAAATATAATGCTGAGTTCTAATATTTGGTGGCAACAATTTAAAAAGGGAACTGACATTTATAGTGAACCAACGCAAAACTCCGAAACGAAATTAATAATCCTTCTGGGCAAATTGCCCCTTTGAACTAATTATGTTTTAATGAATTTACAGTCAATTTTACAATCAATTTACGGTCAGATTTAGCAGGCAAATGAAGGTCATGTTGCTTCCCGATTTCTGTTCCTTAACCAGTATCAATACTTAATGCAAATGAAATGTGCTAACTGTTCGGTACTGTGCTTACTGTACGGTAGTTTTGACTGGATCTTCTGTCTGCTTGGCTAATTCCACAGACGTCGAAGAAAATATACCACAAAAGAATTGTTTACTGGCCACGCCTGCTTTTCAAGTTTACTGGCCACGCCTTTTTTTCTAATCTTCTAACCATGACCATAGCCGAAATACGTACCGTTTTACATTTCTACAATAGCATCGGTTCTCAAAAATTAAAAGCTTCTTCATCCCAAAGTCCGCTTTGATAAAAGCTCCGAAATAAAGGTCTTTTTACCGGGAAATTTCTAGCTAGGTCAATGTTTGCGTATCAGCGGCCAAACTGCTGCTCTCTTTTGTACTAATTCCAGACATGTAAAGGCACTGAGCTCGTGGAGGAATATGTTCCGGAATAAAAAGTTCTTTTTACTCTATTCTTTTTTTAAACTGCTTTCTAGCGCAGGTCAAACGTGGTAACACCTTTCAGATGTCGAGCGATTTTCTTTTTTCAATCTCAGTTTTGGCGCAAAGGAAAAAATAAACGGGAAAAAGTAAATAGATAAAAAAAATGTCTTCAATCTGAAGCATTGGGTCATATGACATTTAATTATTTACGCTTAAGTTCCATCAAAGTAACTATTTTTAATATTTTATTTATTCTTCATTGTGATATTAGGTGTATTAAGTCTAGAGTCTAGTGGCCTTTGTTAAAGAAAGAGCCTCTGCTAGTATTTAATTACAGATTCAAATCTTGAGATTTAGGAGAACAGCAAGTGCATTATTTACAATTTTTCATTCATTTTTACTTCCTTGTACGAAGTAAAGGAAGTATTGTAATCACGAAACATTTCGAGTAACATATTTCAACAAAAATATCCATTTTGACCTCTATCGAATGCAATTTAACGATGTTTTTGCGTGACATCTGTACGTAAGGACAGAATAAAGAATTATTTTCCCAAACGAAATATAAAGCTGACTTAAAATGGAATCAGAAGAGAATTTTTTCATGGTGTCTTATACGTACGTAACGTACGTATGTGTCTCGCATAACTCAAAAAACGAGTAGTCTCAGAACGTTGAAATTTTATAGGAAATAGGACTGCTATAACATGCAGACGTACACTTCCTTTTTTCGTTGCAATCCGCTGCACCAAAAGTATATATATATCCACTGTCTTACTAGGCTTAGTGAGCTCAGATTTTTATTCTTATATGCTGGTAAATTTCGCATTTTTTGCTTTAAAAATGATTGAAACATGTTCTTATCTTCCGGTAAAGGTGCTTATGCCTTTAGTAAATTTGCATGCAATGTTTGTAGAATAAACAACAATTTAAAAGTTGTTTAAGTGCGGCTATGCCTAATTATTTTTACCATAGCAGCTATATTTGGTTACATTCGAAACTTAGCAGAGTAGTGTTGCCAATCTAGAGAAACTAAACTTCGCAACAACAAAGATAACACCTTCGTTTATTATTGCGAGTTAACTCATGCTTAATCCATTCTGGAATTTATTCGAGGAAATAAGTGTTTAAAATTTACTTCATAATTTTTAAAACAGATATTTTGAGTTTTTATGCATTTTTGCCTTGCCGCGAAGTAAGAACTGAATTAATTAAATGAGAAATACGGAATCGTCTGTGAAAAACTGTTTCTTTTTTGTTTGTTTGCTTAATTATTTTTACACATCGTTTTAGATTTATTACAGTACTTGTATAGAACGTGTGGCAATGATTAGTTAATTCTTCAGATGATATACATAATTTTTGTGCATTCTGAGTTATAAAAGGAACGAGATGTAACGCTGATAAGTGAACCTAGCGCCAGAGTGTCGCTATGGTAAACAAATATAATAAATTTTAAAGAATGCATTTATTCTATTGTGGTTTATGCGCCATCGACGAAGTAGATTTAATTGAATCCAGTAAGTTTAAATAAAATGCAAAATGCGTATAATTTAATATTCCGGACATGGAAGTCATATGGTGTACACATCAGATTTTTTCTTTTATTGCTACTAAGTTGTTCTAGAGTGTGATAAAAAGTGTTAACGAAGAAAATAGTAGCTGATATTTATTCATCGGTGGCCAGGCATTACGGATCGTAGTCACAGCGTGTTTCTGCCTCTCGAGGTCACTTTTCTATGCTTCATTACCTAGACTACTATGTATAAAATCGTATTCGTCAACTAGCCTTATAGTTACCGACATTCAAATTGTTACGCCGGTGAGAACTTCAAGCCAACTTCGCGTCGAATCATTTGTGCAGAGCTTGACTTTTAGACTTACCTTTTTAAATTTGATTTCGCTGTCATTTTAAGTTTCACCGCCGCACGTGGTTGGGTGATTTCTGTCAAGCACGAGACATGCATTTATGTTTCCAGGCCTTATTATTTTATTTATTTTGATTTGTTGAACTTTCTTAAGACTTTGTCGCTGTGTCCGTTTCAGACACAGCGATGATCTGCTCTACGTCTGCAGGGAGTTTGGACTCAGTTTTAATGCTAGCAAAGAACACCAAAGTCTATATAATGATTATCAAAAAGATGTACGAAATGAGTTTAATTTTAGGAATAACCTTTTGGAAAGATTTCAGAGGAAAGGAAGTAGTACTGTTTATAAATTTGCCAGGTATTCAAAAAGAAAATAATCAATATATGAACGACAGATACGATGACAAAGAAAGATAGAAGTAAAGTCTTTATTAGAAATATCCCCAACTTCTATGGGCAATGATAATAATGATGATGACAATAAAGATTGGTACTATCGTCAGAATGTGAGCATCTTTTACAGGAAATAAAGCAATCAGAGAAGGAAATAATAGCTTGCGAAATAACACTAATATTCTCCGGAAGAAAAACTAAGAGCTGAAACAGATTGTAACGCAAAGGAATCTGATGGATAATAATTTGCTTATGAAATTAAGTTTAGAAAGTTACTGCTGATTAAACAAAGGATCAATTAAAGAGAATTTAGACTACACCAACAGCATTGTTTTGGAAATCGTTACAACAAGACAAATGAAGATATCCCTGATTCCATTTACAAATTTGCATATGCACTTTCATTAGGATCAATTTTAAAGGTAAATGCTATTGTTCTCACCGTAGAAGTGGAAGTAAAACTGTAACAATTAAAGATAAACACAAACAGTTTTACGACATTTCAAAATTCAGTAAACCATCAAGCATTGTTCTATAGATTTGTTTCAAAAGAATATAGTAAAGTTGAATTAAATTTAAATAATTCTCTTGCGACATTGCTGCAAGGAATGAAATTTGAATTTAACAAAATTTCTATTCGTAGAAAGCAAATTAAAGTAAAAAATTAATTAAAGAAATAGGTTTCAAAGAGATTATAAATAATTTATGTTGCTGCGAACTAATCTACAATATCACTTAAATTCTGGGGACATAAGTAAATCAAGTGCAAGTAACAAAATCTATTAATCTACAATATCATTTAAATTCTACAATATCATTAATCTACAATATCAAATTAATCTACAATCAAATTAATCTACAATATCAAAATAATAATCTACAAAATCATTTAAATTCTGAGAACATAAGTAAATCATCAAAATCTATTAACAAATATTTTAATATTTTTTTTAAAATCCTAAAAATTATAAAAATGCATAAGCGAATAATTGTTGAGCCGGCAGAAGACAGACTTATCAAGGGGAAGTTGCCCTCAAACCTAACTCTTCAATTATTCAATTCGTGTTTCGTCATTCATGTAAGCAAGTGTAAAATTCAAAACCAAAAGTAAAACCAAATGATGTGATTTACCAAAAGTAATTCAAACGAGTGGAATTTTTAGAAAAGAACAAATTAAAGTTAATATAAAGCAATATTTTTTTAGAAAACCAATTTAATTTAGAAACTCTTGCCCACTAAAAACTTCCCCGACGCGAATATGCATATAAACAAAAAAGAAACAGATTAACATACAAAAAATAAACTAGAAACTATATTAAATAATACAAAAATAATATAAATAATAAAGGCAAGTAAAAAGTAAGTTTTAAATTAATTTAATTAATTTACCATTTATTTCTATTTGGAGTGTGGACAAGGAGCAGCATGTCAAACTAAGTGATGTAAAGTAGTGTGTTTCTTCTATTTATAAAAGAGGGCGCTAGTAAAAGGTAAAGTTGAGTGATAAGCTGCTGTATGTAAGAACCATTTAAAAGAACTATTTAAAAAAACCATTTTGCAAACTATATGTAATGTAAAAAGTGTGTTGTGTAGCTAAAAATTTTTTTAAAATCTAACTGTGTAGTATTGTAAAAATGTGTAAAATTGTGAAAAAGCAAACTATTGTAATGCGAAAAATGGTTGCAAATTACTAAGGACTGTAAAAAATTTTTTGAAGGACTGTAAAAAAATTTTTTAGTAAATTTAATTTATGAAGTATTTTTGAATTTTAATTCAGAAAATTTTTTAAAAAATTAATGAAAGTAAAAAGTATTGTAATATTTAAATATATTAAAATATATTAAAACTGAATTATGAGGTATCTTCACTCAATTCGGGCTATAATTGAAACTTTCGAAAAGAGTTGACCCTTTATTAGTAAAAGGAAAGAATCCAGTATTAAATATACATTTTTACAAAATATTTACAAGAAATATTTACAAGACAATCCCTTAACTCTTCAAAATTTCTTTATTATAATTTTATTTCTTTAATTAATTCTTTACTTTAATTTGCTTTTTAGGAATAGAAATTTTGTTAAAAGCATTGTTCTATGATACTCGATGCGCTAGACTTAAAAAAATTTAGTATTTTCTTAGTCGAAAAGTATACAATGAACTTTTGATTTATTTGTCTACCAGAAGAAAGCATTATTTGATTAGAAAACAATTATATGAAAACGAATCTTGCGCGTACCACAGAAGAATGAAGGAAAATCTTTCGTGAATTGGTAGAAAATATTTAAGAAATTTTACAAGCATGAACTAAGGAAGTAAAAAGATTGATCTGAATTTTGATGAAATACATTGGATTCAAATACTCTGGAAAATTCCAGTCATCAGTACATATATATGTTTATACGTGAACACTAATAAGGGTGAGAACTATAAATATTATAAAATGTAGCTTTCGTCTTCAAAAGAACCGAAAACTTGTGCAAATATATTGTTGCCTAAGCACGGGTTCGTAATGAATTGAATGCACAAGTCGATAAAAAGTTAATAAAATTTATTCTTATCCCAAGAAATAAAGTAAAAAGCGGAGATTTCCTCATAGGCCAAAATATCTCACAGCAATTATACTTTAAACTACTTAAACGTTAAACAGAACACAATTCAAAGCAGAGAAAACTAATGCGATCTCACCGCAAATTCGCTACAATCAATAGCAGCACTAAGTAAACAACTACACTTCGCTTAAAACAACTACTGAATTGAGATGTTTTTCTCCAGCTTTTATAAGCTTTTTAATCATTCACGGGACCATTCAGGTATTTTCTCGATTTTTCTGGATAGCAAAAGCAATTACGAGATATCTATTTATTAAATGTTAAATGCACGCGCTCTCGCATTTTTACTTTTCCGGCGTAGCTTTCTCTTAAATTTCGTCACGCGCTGCATTGCACGGGAAAATAAAACAATTTTAATTACAATTCGACTAAAAATAGCAAATTAAGCACAAATTCCGTAACAATATGAAAATGAAAATGTTCCAATTCAATTATTTGAATTTGAAATTTTGCCTTAAATTTTAAATTACTTTTATTACTACACTAATGTTAACATTAAAGTAACTTGATTTAGGTATTATCATACTAAGATTTTAAAATTTAACCAACACATTGTGTTGGGGCTATTAAGATTTACTTGCCACCAAATATTACAGCCCTGTATTATATTTAAAGAAATTAAATAATAAAGAATCTGCATAAATGTATGTATGTTTCTCGCACTGGGATAAAACAACGGCACTTAGAGATATCGAATTTTAAATAACGTAATCCTTCACCGAATATGGGCACATAGAAACCATAATTTGAAATTTGTTTTATTTTCTATTTCATATTTTGTCAGACATTAAAGAATTTTTGATTAACAAACTCAACTATTTCAAAGCGAGGAATGGCAACACTGTACGAAAAACAGAACATTTTTATCTTCAATGCACGAGACTGTGTATCGGAACACTTCGAAATTATTTTGCGATATTGCTCTTGAACTGAATTTTATGGTTTAAGTGTGAAGAACATGATATTTAATAAATAAAACGTTAGATAACACGCAAAACGTTAAATAAAACGTCCCCCAGGCTGCAATGTAAAATTTGAAAGCTTTACGATTATTATTATTTTTTTTTAAATGCTTTCGCAACCAATAATCCATGGATTTAGGGAGTAGGCAGTAGTTGCTTTGGAGCAAACTATGTGGATACTTTTGAGAAGAGATTACAATCAGAAGAAACAAGTGTAGCGGAATTTGTAGCACATTAACTTTGGCAGTAGTTGCTTTGGAGCAGACTATGAGTCAAGTGACGTCTCATACCTTGTGGATGCTCTTGAGAAAAGATTACAACCAGAAGAAACAAATGTAGTGTAATTTGTAGCATATTAACTTTGGTTGAAAATTCTAAGGAGCACAGTTTGTCCTCGGGTGCCTTGCCTAATAAATTTCAATTCAATCTAATCAGCGTATGGAAAGCCAACATACGTCCAAACCGATTCTATAGTTATACCCAGTTTCAATAAGATTAAAGAAATGATCCCTAAGGCGAACTGTTAGGTTAAGTTATTTGAATATGGAAAAGCATATGAGGGCTATCTGCCTATGGAAAGGCTGCATTCAGGTAGGATTTTCGAAGGGAAACTAGCTTGTATTCATGTTACCCATTGAGAAAGTCACAACATCCAAACATGCAGCCACCTGTTTGTCTAGGTTCGAACCCGTGTCGAATTAGCTATAGTCAGCGGTTTTAATTCCTCGGCAACTGGTAAGTCTAAAGCAGAATGCAACAGATTGTTTCAGAGACAACTGGAAATATAAATAATATCCTGTTGTGAAATTATAAAAACTGTAAATAAAGAAATTTGGAAAATAATAATGATGAAGACTGGTTTTTTGCTTCTTTCTACCAAGTAAAAAGGAAGTATTGCAATCGCGAAAAATTTCGGGCATCATATTTCAATGAAAATACCCATTTTGACCGCTATCGAATGCAATTTAACGATGTTTTTGCGTGACATTCGCACATAAGAACAGAATAAAGTACTTTTTTCCACACAAAAAATTATAAAACTGATTTAAAATGGATTCTGAAGAGATTTTTTCGTGGCGTCTGCGCGTACATACCTACTTGTGTATGTATGTATCTCCCATAACTCAAAAACGAGTAGCCTCAGAACGTTGAAATTTTGTCCATAAGACTTCTATAACTCGTAGATGTGCACCTCTTATTTTGGTTGCAATTGGCCTCACTGAAAGTATATAAATATATGTCTACAATATACCCACTCTGTTACTCGGTTCAGTGAGCTCAGTTTCTTTATTCTTATATGTTTGTAAATTGTGCATATTTTGCTTCAAAAATGATTGAATTATGTTGTTCTTATCTACCGGTTAAGGTTTTTATGCCTTTAGTTAACTTGCATGTTATAGTTGTATAATTGTCACCAATTTAAAAGTTGTTTAAGTGCAGATAAGCCTTATTTTTTTGCCATAGCAGCCATATTTGTTTACATTTGAAGCTTAGCAGAATAGTGGATTTGTTGCCAATATAGGGAAACTAAGCTTCGCAACAACAGAGTAATGTCTTCTTTTAATATTGCGAATTAAATGATGCTTAATCCATTCTGGAATTATCATTTAAGTTATTAAATTATCCCATATATTGCTCCAGCATAGCGTCCACGACGAATTAAGTCAATTTCTACGCCTTCAGTGTAACGTAACGCTTTCAAGTAACCAAACATAAACTTTCAGTTTTGTGCACCGAAAAATCTGCCTTCTTGCCCGCTGGCCGAGTTGCTTTGTTTTTGCAAAGAAACTGCCATTTTAATTGTAAAAAGAAATTTAAATTGTTTTAACTGTATTTGGTGTTTTATGCTTTTCCATATCTTTCAATTTTTAATATGTATATTTTGAGTGTTCATGAATTTTTGCCTTGTCGCGAAGGGAGAAATATATCTCTAATGAAATTCGAGGAAATAAGTTTAAATGAAAGGCAAGAAAAAATCCGTATAATTTAATATTCCGTACTAGGAAATCATATGGTGTACACATCAGATTTTTTTTAATGTGTATCTGTTTGTGTGTGTCTGTGCTATGAAAGAATGCTAGTGTAGATTTTTACTAATTTTGTTTTGTATTTCCTACGTTTTATTGACCGAGATTTTCCAACTTGAATAAAATTACGCTTTTTTTCTTGACTTAGTAGCTAAAGTTTATGTTTTATTGAAAAGACACGTTTACAAATTGTAAACCCACATTTTATGAAAAGGTATACTTATGCGGAGACTAACTCCCTCGTCGTACGAGACTTACATGCACAATAAAATGAAAGAGAGTGGAGGTCACCTTTGCGCAGTACACTTACAGTTCTCGAAAATCAAGAAAATAAATAGACAAGAACAGAAGTAAATTATTTAAAAAAATTCCCCAGCCTGGCAGGTTTCGTTCGATTTTGCGTTCTCCTTTTCTATCTTTGGTTTTGAATTCAGCGTGGGTACAACTCATCAAACGTGCGTGTTTTGACACCTTCCATCTATTAAGCGCCTTAGGTGCATCGCATGAAAAACTGAACTCCAGACAACGCTGTGTAAAGGAGGAAAAGAAGCCTTTTCCCCGGCAACCCGCTGAATCTAAGAACTTCTAATGCTTCGACATTGTTACATTGATTTTATAAAAACACTGCTTGTTTTGCTTTTTTTGCAGGGGGGAGGGATGATAACCCCGATGATTTTAAGGGGCGTCAGAACCCTCTATACCGACAATGTTAAATTGGCCATTTTCGATGTACCTTTTCTCAAAATCTGCTGTAGATATACTCTTGAAATTTTTTGCGTAATTAAGGTACACCTATCTGATTATACTGAAATGAGCTTTTGAAACATTTTGAATTTTAGACTAATTTATAGACTATTTTATTAGGCATAGTAAAATTAACAAAAATTAATTACTGCTAAATTTACAAAAAAATTTGTGAAATTTTTTTATCTCAATTTATCACAAAAAGCTCATTTCAGTAAATATTAGAAAATATAATAAATAAGCTATAAAAATTTTAGGTACGTGGGAGCAGTAGTTCCTGAGAAAAGGTACATCGAGTATAAAAAAATCACGTTTGGAAAAAAACGCGCTTTTATGTAAAATCCCTCATTTATCAAAGCATTC
The DNA here is from genome assembly GCA_000611955.2 of Stegodyphus mimosarum. Lineage (NCBI taxonomy): Eukaryota > Metazoa > Arthropoda > Arachnida > Araneae > Eresidae > Stegodyphus > Stegodyphus mimosarum. Next base: position 156,616 of record KK112662.1, read on the forward strand.
GATGATAAAATAAAACTAGATTTTTTTATTAAAGTTCTAATTTTCATAGAGATTAAAGTATAGTATTTTTAGAAAGCTAAACGTGTAGAGAATTTGAAAATGCAAAAATCCCAAATCAATATTTTTTGAAGATTTTTGGCTTCCAACACCCCTTAAACAGCAGAGAGAGCAAATATAATTTAAAAAATCTGTGTTTTATTTCATTCTGTTGAAAGTTACGTACTTTAAGTTTCGAATTTAATTATTCTAAGTTAAAAACAAATTATTTTATACGAATTTATAAGGAATAAATTTGGTGCGTCGCATGATTTCCCGTTCTTATTCGTGTTCCAAGGTAGCAATTTTGTAATTACAGAATTAAAGAAAGGTCAAAGGAATTTTATAACACATTTCAGTACTCAAAATTATAGCACATTGGACAGAGCATGCCTATTTATTAAAACAGCCGGAATAACTTTTAAATTAATTCTCATATTCAAAATACCAACACAGCAATGTAATTACATGATTAAAGAAAAATGAAGAAAATTTTATAGCATTACCGAATGCACACTGATTACATTACACTTCACTGAAATACGCATATGAGTATTTATACTATTAAAATCTGCTCTCGTCTGTCTGTTTGTTTGTTTGCTTGTTAATAGCATCATCTCCTCTGGAACGGCGGAGAGTTGAGTTTCGAGAGAAGTAACTCCAGATTCCAAAAATTCGTGAGGAGCAATTTCGTCTATTCCCATCTTCGTACGACTTTTAATCAACCGAAACACTAATTTTCGCACTCATTTTTCCGAGTGGCAACAGCCTCATACGCTGGAGATAAAAATGCATTATTTCGAAAAGTGTTGCCACTGCTCGCTTTCAAATTGTAGAGTTTGTTATTAAAAATTTGTAAGTTTTACAAAATTTGAAATAAAAATAGCATTGCCAAACATTAAACATATTATTATTATGTAAGGACATAGTCTGATGTTGCAAAGAAAGCACGCGGCCTCATATGACATCATTCTATATCGAAAATATTTCGTTAATGACAGCATTTTAAATAAATAGCTGCTGTTAGCAACTTTTTTCCTTCAGGTTAGGACAGCTGACACGATATGTTATTCCGCGTTAATTTTTTATTGATATTGAGAAAATGTTTCCTTATTACATTAAATTAAACCATGATATCATACGTATACGTATTAACGTGAAGTGTTAAAAGTTTTTGTTTCCTGGTTTGGCAACAAAAAAACTACTTACGAATTGGTTGTTGCTTGGAATGAATGAACTGGTTTCACTCATATTTAAATATTTTTATGCATTTTCTTTTCAAGTGTACGTTAAACTTATAAATTTTGCTTTAGCCGCAACCCGCGCCTCTGGTAGACTTGCCAGCTACTAACTATTAAAAATTATAAAACACATCAATTGCCTCTCAGCGCCAATACCCTCAGAAAATCCCTCCAAAATGCCCTGAGATATGGGGTCGCCTCTAGTGTAGAATTGGGTGCCCCTGCGATCGGCGACAAATTTTGTTCATGAGTAACTTTGTTTTAACCTTATACGACGTCATCATTCTCCTGATTTTTTTTAAGTGAAAATAGATCGATGTGTACATGGACAAAGTCAAGGCAGTGCGCTTTTCTCGAGTTTGTGCAATTCTTCGATTTTTTGAAGTGAAAATAGATCGATGTGTACATGAACACAGAGCTTGTGCAATTCCTTGATTTCTTACTTTGGTTTTTTGTAGCGGCCATCTTGAAATTGCGTTATCCTGGTGCCGATCGTGGTTTCAAAAACGAATCCCCCAAAAACATGGGGCACCCAATTGTCAACTTTTACTAGGGGGTCTTATGCAGGGCATCGATAAAATTTACGTTGTTATCGGAAGTTAATTGTTTAATCAGTAATTAAACAACAAAATGTCGAAGACATAATAAAGATAGCAAAATAAAATGCAGACCAGGAGTTAAAAGAACAATTCTGAAACTGTACTATGCACTGTAAGAGGACAACATGCTGGCATTTAAGAATGTATAAAAGTTCATTACAGACAGATATACCACACCTAAGCAATTCAGATAAACGTAAGCTTGAAACTCAATAGTAGCAAGGGTTTCTTTTTCTTGAATTTTTACATTTTTAAGATTTCAAATTATATCACATTTTAATGACAGTATCAACTTCCAAGTTATTCTATCTTTTAGTAATAAAACTCACAGTATAACTTTTGAAGAATCTGTATTGGATCTGACGTCATAAAAGAATTTGAAATACTCGTTCTAAGAATGATTCAACATACACCAATTAATTTAAAATGCGACTTGATATTTTGCAATAAAGAACGAGAATCTTATGCGAGGAAAAAAGAATTTCCACTGTTATTTCGACAGATTTTCTGATGAAGTTGCTCCAGAACATTTTTCGACTAGTTAATTAAATTACCTTGAAGTCTCACTTTTTCATTGAAAACTGACATCTTTAGTAATGACTTTAGTGGTAATTCAAAAAGCGTTTTTCCGCTTTAATTAATAGTAATTTTTTTTCATTGCTTTCTGCTTCATGCTCTGTCTTTACAGTTCTACTGTTTGCTCTATTCCTTTTTTTTATTCTGTTTGAACGGATATCGCTGTAAGTCCTTAATGTTAATAAATTAAGCTAGACCATACTTTCAGAATACTTCTCTTTGACGCAAAGGAAATTTTCTCGGCAATTTTATCAGGAGTATATTCCATACAAGAAGGTAACAAGCTGTAAAGAACGAAGCACAACTACGATGTTAGCACAAAATCTTTTTAAGACTTCTGCAAAGTAGAATCCTGTCTCGTCAATTAATATCGTTTGGTGATCGTTTGTTTTTGAAGCTGCCGAGTTTATTTATGCAAAAGTGACACTAATTTATTCTAAAGTTAAGACCAGAGAAGTGGTTAACGCGCATTCAACTTTGTTTTGAAACTTTGTTTTGAAAGATTTTGTTTTGAAAATCAGCAATAAATTATATGTAAATTTTTAAGATAATAAAAAGCCTATTTTTTTAGGCCAGAGGAGCGTTATTTCAGAAAGGATAATAGTCTCAAATGGGATTTTGCATTGAATCATCGTAAAACTCTGAATCACCTTTCAAATTGTTGTCACCAAATATTAACTCTATGCATTATATTTAAACAAATTAAATAATGAAGAAATTGCATGAATGTATGCATGTTTTTCGCAATGTGAAAAAGCAATGGTACCTAGAGTCATCAAATTTTGAATAATGTAGTGCTCCACACGAATATGAACACCTGGAAGCCAAATATTGAATTTCGAATTTGTTTAATATTGAGTATTTCATATTTTGTAAAACTTCAATGAATTTTTTATTAACAAACTGAATGATTTCAAAGCGAACATGGCAACACTGTAGGGATTTTTATCTCCAGCGCGTGGAACTGTCTATCGGAAATTCTAAAGATGTGCTGTTTTTAAATATTTTATTGTATGTTTCAAATTTTGTAAAACTTTAACGAAATTTTGATTAACGAACTCAGTGATTTCAAAGCGAGCAATGACAACACTGTACGGAAGAGACAAAACATTTTTATCTCCAGCGCGGGATTCTCTATCGGAAATTCTAAAGGTAGGCTGTTTTTAAATATTTTTATCCCAAAAGAGCATTAGCCCAAATACTCTCGAAGCGTATATGTGTATGTAAATGAAAAACGACTCCTTGTTCGTAATATAAAATCTGAATGCTTTCAGACTTTATTTATTTATTTGTATTAAAAATGTAAGAAGATAAGCCTCAATCCGTATACTGGTAAACTCCGATTCGAATTCGGTTCGATGCATGACTCAGAGATATGGCAATCAAAAGATACGTTTCCTGGCATCATGTGATGATATGATATATGATGATATCATATATCATAGATATCATATATCATATGATAGATGATATCATATATCATATATGATATATGATGGCATCATGTGATGATATGATAAAATATTATGACTAGAGGAAATGAAATAGAAACTCACCTTACTGCTTCAAACCGCTAGACGTTTTTAAACGCTGATATTACTACATCAATGCTAGTGCGAGAATTTGCCTTTCTGGATGCTTTGGGATGTAAGTAGTAGTTTTTTTTCTTTTACAACTTTTTCGTTATCATCAGTAATGACGCTGTATTTGAAAATTATCAGCCTCATGGCTTCACGATTTTTCTGGACAATAATCTGTTACTAGCTGGATCGTTCTAACTCATAACTGGGGAAAGATAAATTATTTGCCAGTTCATTGTCCAGAAATAATAGAGGCAATACCCAGTTACAGCAGGGGCTACTGTAAACACAAACGCTTATGCTGCAATTGTAAATTCCAGCAACATTTCCAGCGCCATGTTAGTTAAAATATAAGTTCAGGCAATTTACCACTATTATCACCTTTCAGTGAATATAACACCGGAGATATTTAAACTAATAACAATAAAAAAAGTAAGTAAAGAAATTTTAATGTTTCATTTTCTTTCTTATTTTTCGTGCTAAATTCGTTAATTTTTATATTATATTGTTAATCGTTATATTGTTAAACATTAAATATTATACATATTATTAATTTATGAAAATATTATGTATTGTTAAGTAAAATTATTTTTACGTTTTTTAGTTTAATCATATTTATATAAATATGATAAAATTAATTTAGATTTGATTGCCTTTGCTTGATACATATGTACAATAAAAAATAATATTCAAGGGTACCATAATAATAGCGTTAACGCTAATAACGTTATCGTTAACTTTAATCGTGGATATCATTGTGCGTTTTATGGGCTTCTTTCACTCAATTTAACCGTTACATACTATGCAAAGCAGCACACCAACCGCTAGTACTACAATAGGTAAACGTATAAAACGAAGTGAATTTTGAGTAGTCCCAATTTGAACTGTGCAAAAAAATATTACAGGGTTGTTACTTCTCTTATGCAAAAGATAAAGATGACTTGTCAGTTCACAATCTAACTCATATCCGAAAAAAATATTATTCAACCCGAATTTTGAATTCGTAAAATAGGTTAAATTCGCCCGAAAATAAGGATTAAAACCTAGAATCTCTAGGTTATGTCGTGCATTTAACACAGTTAAGGCGTTTGAGTACATTATCCTCTCTTTAGCGTAGTTTTATTAAACAATCATAAGTTAGAATAACTATGAAATCTTTATTTAACAAGTTAGACAGTTTACTTAACTCAAATAGAACACAAATACTAGAATAAAAATCAAAGTTAACATTCTTTACAAACATTTAAATCGAAGTGTTGAAATAAAGAACTTATAAGACACTCATTTATAAGTTTTAAATAGCTTCAGGCCTACCTATTAAGCAATATTATCAGGAGTAAATTCCATAAAAGAAGGTAATAAGCTGAAAAGAACGAAGCACAACATCTTTTACATGTTAGCGCAAAATCTTTTTAAGACTTCTGCAAAGTAGAATCCTGTCTCGCCAAGTAATATCGTTTGGCGGTCGTTTGTTTTTGACGTTACCGAGTTTCATTATGCAAAAGTGACACTAATTTATTCTAAAAGTTAAGACCAGAGAAGTGGTTAACGTGCATTCGACTGTCATTTGAAATGATTAAATGAAGTTTAATATATGAAATATCATTCATTATTTCTCTTTATCATGTAATAGCGGAAGTTCTCGAAGCCAGTTAAGTTAGATTGAGAGTAATACATCTAACAACAGAGAGAACGATATCGATGTAATCCTTCTCTAATAACGATGCAAAAAATACGATTCATAGTCATGCATTTTTCAATCTGATGCAATGCCACATAAAAATTTCGATGGAAAAATAAACTAATTCTCTCTCATTATGTCAGCAACAATGGCACGCAGTTATGAATGATTTCCGTCTTTCTAATCAAATGGTCGTAAAAGCTCAAGTTCGATCCAATATTTCATCTATATTCAATTTTAGTCAATTAAATGTGGCAAAACATTGATCATACTTGATCAGAAATCAAAAACGCGAGCAAACAAAGAAACACACAAACAGACATTCTTCTTTATATATATAGATTTTGTAAAACTTACAAATTTTTGATTAACAAACTAATTTTTGATTTCAAACGAAAAGAATTTGAAAGCGAGCAGTAGCAACACTTTCGAAATAAAGCATTTTTATCTCCAACGCACGTGACAGTTTCTGCACGGAAAAATGAGTGCGAAAATTAGTGTTTTCAGAGTTTTAAATTAATATCTCTTCTGATTAAAGTCGTACGAAGATTAGAATAGTCGAAATAGCCTCCTGCGAATTTTTGAAATCGGGAATAATGTATTTAATGCTTGGCAATGCTATTTTTATTCCATAACTTCTAAAAATGTTATTAACAAACTCTAGGATTTGAAAGCGAGTAGTGGCAACAGCTTACGAAATGAAGCAGATTTTCACCTCCAGCTTGCGAGACTGTTGCCACTCGGAAAAATGAGGGCGAAAATTACCGCTTTTCCGAGTTTTTAATTAATATCTCAGATTTTATATACATTTGTTTTTGGAAAAAAAGTGGACGTCGACTTCTGCCAGGACCCAGAAAAGAATTGTAGAAAGTTTGGGAACGATAGCCATAGTAGTAACTGAGTTATTCGAGAACAAACAGACTTTCTTTTTTATATATACAGATAGTAACATATTATATTTACTTCAAACGTGTAACTTACCCTCTGCATATGGACGAGAAACAGAAGGTAAAATTCAGTCTTAGACTGAAGTTGACTTGTTGATTTTTCTGCAAAATCAGTACCAAGCTAATCTAATTTTATAATTCCCATGTCTCAAAAAATAACCAATGAACAAAAAAATTGTTTTAATTACATTAATAAAAATCTTAATGCATCTTCCTACCAGCTTAATTGATTAAATTATCACCGAAAAGGGATAAATTAATTTAATGTTTATCACAAACAAATAATATTTTTGTTTAACAAAATCTGAATGTAATTCAACTTACTTAATTACTCTTGCGTTAAATTCAAAATAAATCCTTCATTCATTTTGTACCTAATACAAGAGAATGAAATATTATTTTGTTAATGATAAATGTCAATTTTTTGTCATAAAATGACATCAGTAATGTCTTTCATTAGCATGCTTAAATTTATTCTCAAATAATAGAAATAAACAAATAAAATAATTGTTTCAATGGTATTTCGAAATATCAGAAAAATAAATTTCGTCTGCTTTCGTTGTCGCATAAAAGCCTTCAACGACAATGAAACAGAATGTTAAAATCTAACAGATGTGTCCTTGATGTCGAACATGGAATAACTTTTCCTCTTTCCCGCTTGTCACATTGGTTCACTGATTCGAAATTCATTGAATTCATGAATCACTTTTGCCTCTTCCATGTTTTATTTTATGAATTAAAATAAAAGTTTTTTCTTCCATTAAAAATTAGGTTATTATGTTTTATTTATACAGCAAATACTTGTAATTTATAACCAACATAAGCAATGACGGAACTGCATTCGAATTACGCAATTTTTCACGTTTAAGATTTACCGTCTTTTTCCGAAAATAAGACACTGTCTTACTTTCTTTTTTGGTCCACAATACGCGCTAGGGCTTATTTTCGGGGGAGGGCAAAAATAAAAGTATATTTATATATTTTTATTTAATATTTATTTTACACAGAATACAGAAATTTGAATTTATTCAATTACAGTCATGTCATCTTCTTCTGGAACATCATCATGAATAAAATTCTGAATTATATTCTGATTTTCTTCCAAATCCATTTCCTGTTGAATTATTGGTCCGAATCTCTCATGTCTTGCGATATACACAGTCCAGTCACATTAATGTGACCACCACGTACTTTCCATGTCAGAGTTAAATAACCAATCACAGAAGGCAGGTGGCAGCACAGTGCAGTTGAGCGTATATAAAGGGTGTGTGAGGGCTTCGGAAAACATTTCAATCGTTG
>KK112662.1:166501-180673 GCA_000611955.2 Stegodyphus mimosarum
TCCAACTCAGAAATAACGGCTGCCGACCTGATCCAACTCTGCGTTTTTTCTCATTTCCTTGGTCCACCAGTTGACACAGGTAATCGTAGTCTGCACGCCATTTACAAACCATACGGTGTACACCACATGACTTCCTTGTACGGAATATTAAATTATACGCATTTTGCATTTTATTTAAACTTATTGGATTGAATTAAACCTATATCGTCGATAGTGCATAAACTACAATAGAATAAATGCACTCTTTAAAATTCGCTATATTTGTTTACCACAGCTACACTCTGGCGCTAGTTTCACTTAACAGCGTTACATCTCATTCATTCTATAACTTATCAGAATGCGCCAAAATTATGTATATCATCTGGAGAATCACCTAATCGTTGCAACATGTTCTATTCAAAGACATATAATGAATCTAAAACGATGTGTAAAAGAAATTTAAAAAAAAACAAGTAAAAAAATAATTTGAAAAGTGAATCGGGCATTCAGAGTGAATCAACGCAAAATCGCAAAACGAAAGTAATAGTCCTTCGGGACTAAATCCCTTTGGACTAAAAATGTGAAAGATTTCAGATTTTAAATTACGTCCAAAGGCGCGTTTTTTTTTAACGTTTCGTGTGCTACCTTTTTTTTATTAAATATCATGTACTACGTACTCAAACCATAAAATTCAGTTGAAAATTAATATCGCAAAATCATTTTAAAATGAACATAACTTTAGAATTTCCGTAAGTCTCGTGCGCTGGAGATAAAAATGTTCTTTTTTTTCCCGTACAGTGTTGCCATTGCTCGCTTTGAAATCATTTAGTTTGTTAATCAGAAATTCGTTGAAATGTTACAAAACATAAAATCGATAATAAAGCAAATTTCAAATTCAAAATTAGGGCTTCCAGATGCCCATATTCGCAGTAGGATTACGTCATTCAAAATTCGATGGCTCTAGGTTTTATCACAATGCGAGAAACATGCATACATTTATGCAGATTTTTCATTTTTTAAAATTTAATGCAGAGCGATAACATTTAGTGGCAACAATTTGAAAAGTGAATCGGGCATTCAGAGTGAATCAACGCAAAATCGCAAAACGAAAGTAATAGTCCTTCGGGATTAAATCCCTTTGGACTAAAAAAAGAAGAAAAGAAAAGAAATAGTTTTTCACAGACGATTCAGTATTTCTCGTTCAATTAATTCAGTTCTGACTTCCCGACAAGACAAAAATACATGAAAGCTCAAAATATCTATATTAAAAATTAGGAAGTAAATTTGAAACACTTATTTCCTCGAATAAATTCCAGACTGGATTAAGCATGATTTAATTTTCAATAACAAAAGAAGGTATTATCTTTGTTATTGCGAAGCTTAGTTTCTCTAGATTGGCAACAAATCTAATATTCTGCTAAGTTTCAAACGTAAACATAAATATGGCGGCCACGAGAAAAATGATTAGGCTTAGCCGCACTGAAACAACTTTTAAATTGTTTATAATTCTACAAATCTTGCATGCAGATTTACTAAAGCCATAAAAACCTTAACCGGAAGGTAAGAACAAGATAATTCAATCATTTTTAAAACAAAAATTGTGCAATTTACCAACATATAAGAATAAAAAAAACAGCTCACTGAGACGAGTAACAAAGTGGATGTATATATATACATAAATTTATATACTTATGGAGCGGTCGATTGCAACCAAAATAGGAGGTGCACATCTACAAGTTATAGCAGTCCTGTGTACAAAATTTCAACGTTCTGAGGCTGCTCGTTTTTGAATTATGGGAGATACATACGTACGCACAGACGCCACGAAAAAAATCTCCTTCAAATCCATTTTAAATCAGTTTTATAATTTTTTTGAGGAAAAAAGAGTTTTTTATTCTGTTCTTACGCACGAATGTCACTCAAAAACATCGCTCAGTTGCATTCAATAGCGGTCAAAATAGATATTTTCGTTGAAATATGATACTAGAAATTTTTCGCGATTGCAATATTTCCTTTTTACTTCCTTCAAAGAAGTAAAAAGCATTATATCCCAAATGTTTTAACTGAACTTTTTATTTATTAACTCCAGAATTAGAAAAGTATTCGACATGTTATTTTGGATCATTAAGATATTTTTATATGTTTTATTACACATGCAGATATTCCTATTCAATCACCAGGTTTTCGAAAAAGCACTCACTCGTCTCTAAATCCTACTCGTGCACAAAATTAAGAGAATTTGGAAATTATATCAATTTTTACGAAAAATAATAAACCAAAGGTACTAATTAAGCCGTGAAGACCTGTTTTAGATTGTTCTGATTCTGGTAGAGAGATAAGGAGAACTTCGTCTGGTAATCCAATAAGGTTAGATTAGTCAATTATGTTTAATCTTAAAAATTCATTCTTGAAACTGAATTTTTTTCGTTTTCTGGGTATTTTATTAATTGGTAAAATTTCATAGCTACGATTTACTGGAAAGTTTTTTCTTGGCTTTATGAAATTTTGACATCATGCTTAACGAAGGATTGTTTGTGCAGGTAAGAAAACAATATTAAACTCTGTTTGGCTTAATTATTATGCATGGAATAATTCTGCAACTGAGCTGCTTTGTTTTTTAAAAGACAGAGGACTTTTGCAATAATAATCAGAAGCTGAATTTCAGAGGTAGTTTATATTAAGTTGCGCATTTTAGCCTTGCATCAATATAGGAATAAATTACATGTTTCAGCTCAAAGCTCAGAAGGGCTATTAGTCTTAAAACGGAATTTTGCGCTCAATCACTATAAAATTCTGAATCACTTTTCAAATTGTAATTACCAAGTATTATTGTCCTGTATTATATTTAAAGAAATTAAATAATGAAGAATTTGCCTGAATGTATGCATGTTTTTTGCATTGTGAAAAAACAACGGCACCTAGAGCTATCCAATTTTGAATAACGTAGTCCTCCCCCAGAATATGGGTACCTAGAAGCCCGAATTTTGAATTTCGAATTTGTTTTATTGTGTTTTGCATATTTCGTGAAACTTTAACAAATTTTTGATTAACAAACTCAAATACTTTGTAAAGTTTCTTCTAAGTTTACAAACAGTTATTTTAAGTTTTGTATCTTTCCTGTCTTATTCTAATTCCAGCTTACAATTTCCTGCCAGAATGTAAATTCAGAAATGCAGTTAATGCAAATGAGAAAGAGTACTATTTAAGTCGTGACTTCACCGACTTCAGAAGAGAGAGTCTGATTTCCTGACTAGCCCTAGGTTTGCCTTTTGGCTACGTCTCTCTTAGCTATTGATACTCTTGGCCATACCTTAGGCCCTTGCTTGGCTTCGCCGATTTAATTAATACTTAGGAGCCAACTAGTTAGATTCTGATAGCTTCGGCTATACCTTTCAAATAACTTAGTTAAGCTAGTTTTAGTTTAAATTATTATTATTTCAAGTTCTAGCCCGAGTGAAGGCTCTGTGTAAAGTTCCAAGTAGGAACTGACTGTAAATATACTGAAAAATAAAGGGTTGTAAACCCTCCTTAAGTCTTACGTGTTTTGTTTACACACTTAAGATTATTCGCTTCTTAGTGTTCGTGGGGTTCTAAGTTAGAACTTTAGGATTAAAGAGTAAAACCCCACAACTTCAAAACGAGCAATGGCAACACAGTACAGAAAAGCATTATTTTTATCTCCAGCGCGCTAGACTCCCTATCGGAAATTCTAAAGATATGCTGTTTTTAAATGTTTTATTGTGCATTTCAAATTTTGTAAAACTTTAACTAATTTTTTAATAACAAACTCAAAGATTTCAAAGCGAACAACGGCAATATTGTATGGAAAAAACATTTTTATCTCTAGCGCGCGAGGCTGTCTATCGGAAATTCTAAAGATAGACTGTTTTTAAATATTTTTAGCCCAAAGGAAGATTAACCCAAATGCTCTCGAAACGTGTATGTGTAGATTGAAAACCAAACGCCCCTTTGGGAGTAGTACAAAAAGATTTAAGATTTTTTCGCCATGAGTGGTGATCAGTTTATTATGGGGGCACCTAATAGATGGTCACGGGACAGATAATTTACATCCATGCCTTCTCCGGGATTCGAACCCAAAGCCTTCGGTATCGCAGTCAGCTTCCCTAATTACTATACTGTTTGGGATAATTAAATTAAGCATTTTATTGCTGTGCCTAATTCTACAACGTGAAAAATAAAAATCCATTTTTCGTAAAGGTAAGTAAAAGATTTTACACTGCATTCCTATACTGTGAAGAACATATAATTTTTTGTAACAATTTGATATATTTTTTTAGCATTTATACACTCAATAAAAATTTTCTTCTTTACGGAATAGATTTAGCTCTCTTATTGCAGAACATTTCCTCATTTCTTCCAACTAATTGGCTTCATCACTGACACACAAGGAATTGATTGGTATTACATTTCTGCAACGAGGCGCGGATAACAGCTGCCAATTTAGAAAGCTGCTCTAAGGCGAAAAAAATAAAAACCTCTGCAGATGGGTTAATCCTAAAACAACTTTCTGTTTTATCCTCGGGAGCAACCGCCCGAAGCAGAGAAGGAGAATCACTTGTCAGGGAGAAATTTAAGAATTTTTCTTCGAGGTGCATTTCCGAATGCAAGATTAAGTTAGTATTTAGGTCACTCGTTTTAGGCGCAGTGAAATTAGGAAATTAGAAATAAAGAGCGTGAAACTGAACATCGCTTCAAGTGGCTGAAAATGAAAAAAAAAAGGTTTTATTTTCTTAAGCAATAAACCTGCGCGTAAAATAAAACTGTTCAGAAAGAGTTTAATTTATGCAAATGCTATAAAGACGTGATTCTGTTATTTTCTAGCGAGCATTTTCTAAAACTGCTTCTTAATTATGTCTTTGAATGCAGTAAATAACCTAAAAATGTCACTATTGAACTAAGTTAAGCATGTTAAAAACTGAGAAATTTTTTTGACGTTTTGCATCTGTTTCTTTTATTTAAAATAGAACAAAGTACAGTAATTAAACGTATTTTCTTAATAATTTTCACAGTTGTTCATTTGTCATCCTTTGGTCCTCTGTGTAACTTTCAGCCCACAGAGTTTTCATGAAATAGAATTCGTTAATTTACAATGTGATAATAAAAACTAACTAATTCATTGAATATAATAATTACTAATAAATGTCTGAAACAGCTACAAGATAAATACTTTACCTTATTTAAAAGTATATTTTTTTATTTAAAAAACATTTCTTTCGCGTCTTTTTTTAATAAACATTCGCATTGGATTTATGTTCTGTGTAGTACATGAAAATTTCATATACTCTATCCCAATAGTCTTCAGACTGTGTGCAGGGTTTCACGTGTCAAACCTCAGGGTTTCGCGAGTCAAAATAAAAATTCGAAAAGTAAATTATAAAGCTTTCACCCGAGTGGACTAGTATTTATTAACTAAAAAAATATAAAGGTATATTACATCTAAATTAGTTTTAAAATTTAACATATGGTCATCCTAAGTTCATCATTTTGCAAAACAAAAAAAAATTATAATGAAAAATGAATTGAATTTAAACGGCAGTGTTAAACATTATACAAAACAACATATTTTTCAATTGTAGAAAATTAAAAAAGAAAATCTGAAAGGTTTCAGATTTTAAATTACATCCAAAGGGACATTTTTTTAACATTTTGTGCGTTACCTTTGTTCTTTAAATATCATGTTCTTCGCACTTAAACCATAAAATTCAGTTCAAGAACAATATCACAAAATAATTTTAAATTGAGCATATCTTTAGAATTTCCGTTCCGATACTACTCACGTGCAGTGGCAACAGTCCTCACGTGCTGGAAATAAAAATGTTTTTTCTGTACAACGTTGCCATTGCTCGCTTTGAAATCCTTGAATTTCTTAATCAAAAATTCGTTAAAGTTTTACAAAATATGAAATCGATAATAAAACAAATCCCAAAGTCGAAACTTGGGCTTCCAGATGCTCATGTTCGCAGTAGGATTACGTCATTAAAAATTTTATGGCTCTGGGTACCGTTGTTTTATCATAATGCGAGAAACATGCTTAAATTTATGCGGATTCTTCATTATTTAATTTCTTTAAATATAATAGAGGCCTGCAAAATTTTGTGGCAACAGTTGAAAAGTGAATCGGACATTTTTGTGAAACGACGCAAAACGCCCAAACGAAAGTAATAGTCCTTCGGGACTACATCCCTTTGGACTAATAAAAGAATATTTCTGCACACAGTTATAAAAATTTAATTGCCCTTAGGAACAACGTAATTAAGTGAAAAATCTTTCACAATTTATGTGGCAACAAAACCAAAATATAGAAACGAATAAAATGCAAAATATGTAGTGCTACTGCACATAACATCAATACAGCTAGACTTGGACAGTTTGTGTAAAAACATGCAAGCACACTTCCCTCCTTTCAGCATACTTTTGTGGTGTAATGGTAACACACTCGACGCGTATTCGAAAGGTCCAGATTAGAGTCTCGGCGAAGGCATTGCACATTTTTCACGCCCGCTTCTTCAGAATTAGCGTAATGACTCCACACACTAAATGTAACGGAACATAAGCGATACCTATTAAAATTTCTAATAAAAAATACAGACTTTCTCTTTAATTGTCTTTACATAAAGCACCTATAATACATTGATCTACTTTAAACATTATTTTAGGATACATTTTTAATATTGGATAGAGGTTCTGTTAGACGACAAAGTTTAAAGACCACTGCTCTTTCCCATTCCAAATTTATACAGTACATAAAATTTTCTAGTAAAAATCGTCGTTAAAAGAAAATTTAATAAAACACATTTCTTATAATGATACAATGTAACTTTGTTTTTAATTTTTTCTTTTCATTCTTTATTGTTATTATTATTGTTGTAGAAATATAAAGTTTTAACATTATATTATTACCATTTAAAGTCTCAATAATTAGTTCAGAATTGTAACAAAGGATAAATCTGTAGCCTAGAAATGTGTTTAACTATTTTTTTAATTAATTCTGTTATTTTAAGCTAGCTATAAAAATAGAGCCAAAGTTAATAATGATGATATTCTTAGTTTGTTAATTTTTTCACGGTTTTGAAAGAAAAAAATATTCTGTTTAAATAATATGAATAAAGTTATATAAAACTTAAATGTAAATTAATATAAAATTTTAATGCTTATGTTAATTTTAGTTCAACGATGATTGTATAAACAAATCTACTTGGATTTTGTTGAGTGTAACTGCTTGAGATGCGTATGTCCGGCTACTTGGAAGAAGAATAAAAATAAAAAAATAATAATAATAAAAAAAAAAAATCAGCTTAGCCGGTGAAATGGGATATTAAGCAGAAAATTAAATAAACATATTTTATGTTCTTTTTCATCTGGATATGTATTCTAAAAATGAATGTGATAAAAATAAAAGCAAGACACAAAATAACAAAAATATTTGTAACCATTTTTTCTGAACAATTGAAGGTAGCGAATTTGGCCTGTAGATGGCGCTGTGTCAATCAACGGCTGCGCAGAACTATCGGCATTTTACCAGGTGTGTTGGAGGCGAAACAGTGAGCTTTCAAACTTGGAACAAGCCGGATCGGATTAATATCGCGTGGAGACCATGTCTTCCGATAAAGGTAGGCTTGCATTTGTTTACATTTTTTTATTTCCACTCATGTGACCGGTTGCGCGTTGGGTCAAAGCATTTATTGTTCCTTCTTCCATTGTCAAAAATGGGGCCGAATTTCCCGGAATTTTGTTGGTAGCTGGAAGAAATTTCAGGAATATGATACCAATTTTAAAATTGTATTCATAATATGAACTCTGAAAGCACAGCATTTCTTTTTGGTTTTTTTTTAAATTTACTTATATGCCGAGAAAGACTTAGATTATTACTTTAAAAAAAAGAAAAAATAATAGAAAGGCTATCATTAATAAGCAGAATGTTTTCTTGTCTGTAACAAGTTGTTCTGACATACTTATAGCACATTTTATTCTTTTCGTGCAAATGACACTTAATTTATCAATTATAACCTGTTTTTCCTAGACATTTATTTTAATTTTATTTCCCAAGCACGTATATGTAGCAAATAAACAGTAATAAAGTATAATAGTACAAAAATCGCCTTCATTTTATCTTAGAAATGGTCAGAGCAAAGCTGGTAATTAGAATGTTGATACTAAAATAAGTTAAATATTAAGTGG
The DNA here is from genome assembly GCA_000611955.2 of Stegodyphus mimosarum. Classification (NCBI taxonomy): domain Eukaryota; kingdom Metazoa; phylum Arthropoda; class Arachnida; order Araneae; family Eresidae; genus Stegodyphus; species Stegodyphus mimosarum. Next base: position 174,680 of record KK112662.1, read on the forward strand.
AAACTGTCGAAACTCAGAATTCAACAATGCCTCTTTTTTGTTAATTATATAATAACGTAAGTACCTGTAAAAATATTTCTTATTGTTCTTTCTCTGGTTAAAAAATCACAGGAATGAAAAATAATTCGTATAATAATTAGATATCAACACGAAAAAGAAAAAGTTATATTAATAAATACTGTTAATGTTTTCAGATTGTATAACCTGAATAATAATTTCAATTAGTTTCGTAAATAAAATCCATATTCAAAATAATTGACACTTTTGTTTTACACTGACGTTTGTGATAATAATTTTCTGTCATTTCACAATACATAAAATTAATTTTTCTTAGAAATAGTACGATTAATTAGTATTTCTTAAATAGGGTACGATTAATCCGACCTCTGTGATTGGGAGTTGACCGAACACTAATCACATTATGCATATTAAGACTATCGAAACTGTACGAAGTAGTTAAAAATAAAAATAAAATAAAATGCATATTAAGACTATCGAAACTGTACGAAGTTGTTAAAAATAAAAATAAAATAAAATGCATATTAAGACTATCGAAACTGTACGAAGTAGTTAAAAATAAAAATAAAATAAAATGCATATTAAGACTATCGAAACTGTACGAAGTAGTTAAAAATAAAAATAAAATAAAATGCATATTAAGACTATCGAAACTGTACGAAGTAGTTAAAAATAAAAATAAAATAAAATGCATATTAAGACTATCGAAACTGTACGAAGTAGTTAAAAATAAAAATAAAATAAAATGCATATTAAGACTATCGAAACTGTACGAAGTAGTTAAAAATAAAAATAAAATAAAATGCATATTAAGACTATCGAAACTGTACGAAGTAGTTAAAAATAAAAATAAAATAAAATGCATATTAAGACTATCGAAACTGTACGAAGTAGTTAAAAATAAAAATAAAATAAAATGCATATTAAGACTATCGAAACTGTACGAAGTAGTTAAAAATAAAAATAAAATAAAATGCATATTAAGACTATCGAAACTGTACGAAGTAGTTAAAAATAAAAATAAAATAAAATGCATATTAAGACTATCGAAACTGTACGAAGTAGTTAAAAATAAAAATAAAATAAAATGCATATTAAGACTATCGAAACTGTACGAAGTAGTTAAAAATAAAAATAAAATAAAATGCATATTAAGACTATCGAAACTGTACGAAGTAGTTAAAAATAAAAATAAAATAAAATGCATATTAAGACTATCGAAACTGTACGAAGTAGTTAAAAATAAAAATAAAATAAAATGCATATTAAGACTATCGAAACTGTACGAAGTAGTTAAAAATAAAAATAAAATAAAATGCATATTAAGACTATCGAAACTGTACGAAGTAGTTAAAAATAAAAATAAAATAAAATGCATATTAAGACTATCGAAACTGTACGAAGTAGTTAAAAATAAAAATAAAATAAAATGCATATTAAGACTATCGAAACTGTACGAAGTAGTTAAAAATAAAAATAAAATAAAATGCATATTAAGACTATCGAAACTGTACGAAGTAGTTAAAAATAAAAATAAAATAAAATGCATATTAAGACTATCGAAACTGTACGAAGTAGTTAAAAATAAAAATAAAATAAAATGCATATTAAGACTATCGAAACTGTACGAAGTAGTTAAAAATAAAAATAAAATAAAATGCATATTAAGACTATCGAAACTGTACGAAGTAGTTAAAAATAAAAATAAAATAAAATGCATATTAAGACTATCGAAACTGTACGAAGTAGTTAAAAATAAAAATAAAATAAAATGCATATTAAGACTATCGAAACTGTACGAAGTAGTTAAAAATAAAAATAAAATAAAATGCATATTAAGACTATCGAAACTGTACGAAGTAGTTAAAAATAAAAATAAAATAAAATGCATATTAAGACTATCGAAACTGTACGAAGTAGTTAAAAATAAAAATAAAATAAAATGCATATTAAGACTATCGAAACTGTACGAAGTTGTTAAAAATAAAAATAAAATAAAATGCATATTAAGACTATCGAAACTGTACGAAGTAGTTAAAAATAAAAATAAAATAAAATGCATATTAAGACTATCGAAACTGTACGAAGTTGTTAAAAATAAAAATAAAATCAATCAATTAAATGTGCCCAAAATAGAATAAGTAATTATTCAAATTATTGAACATATACGGAATATGAGCCAAAAATAAAAATTGGGTTTGATAAAAATAAAAATTTGGATTTCGCGAGCGATCTCCAAACCATGCTAGATTTTTGACCATGTTAATAATGTGTGCAGACATTTGTTCTATGACAAAAATTAGTTACTTAAAGAAATAGAGTGAACATAAGGATAATTAAGAAATGTTCCCGTCAGTAATGGAGCAACCTTTGATAATTTCAGTCTCATTAATTTTTAGCCCAAAGAGCGTTAGCCCGGAAGGGCCGTTTTGGTATAATTTCGTTTTGGCATCGATTCACTTTCTGCACTGATTCACTTTTCAAACCGTTGCCACAAAATATTACAGCCCTGTATTATATTTAAAGAAATTAAATAATACGAATCTGCATAAATGTATGTACGTTTCTCGTTTTGTGCTAAAACAACGGTACCTAGAGCCCTCCAATTTTGTATAACGTACGTCTTCCACCCGAATATGGGCATCTGAAAGCTCAAGTTTGGAATTTGTTTTATTATCTTTTTTATATTTTGTCAGACATTAAAGAATTTTTGATTAACAACTTCAACGATTTCAAAGCGAGGAATGGCAACACTGTACGAAAAAAACAAACATTTTTATCTCCGGTGAGCGAGACTGTGTATCGGAAATTCTAAACATATGCTCATTTTAAAATTATTTTATGATATAGCTGTTGAACTGAATTTTATGGTTTACGAAGAACATGATATTTAATAAAGAAGATATTTAATATTAGGTTAATAGATAATAATATATATATAATAATTAATTTATGATTATTTCATGATATTTAATAAAGTGCGAAGAACATAATATTTAATAAAAAGGTGACACACAAAAAACGTTAAAAAAACGCCTCTTTGGGCGAGATGTAAAATCTGAAAGCTTTCAGATTTTTTTAATTACTTTGATTTATACAAATTATTATTATTTTTCTATACATATATATAGATTTTGACGATATGCCCTATGAATTAACGGAAAAGAATGGAAAATAGATAAGTTTTAATAAAAAGCTGGGATATAAGAATGCTAGCGCAGTTTCATTAAATTGTTAATATAATGAATAGTTCGATCTGAAGATTCGAATAACTCACTCTGTGATTACATTTATTAAAAGTTAGTTTTCTTTTTAAGCAAAGGTTTATGCAAAGCTTGAGTGAGACTGTTGAGAATGTAAAACACTTAAAGAAGTAAAGTAATTTTCTCTGTTCCAGTGATTTTGAAAACCAACAACAATGTGAAAGAATTCGATAAGCCACGGTTTTTCGGAATTTCTCATAATGTTTTTCTTTTACAAGGATGCGAGAATTTTTGTTTGTGCGATGACTTATTTTCCGAAAACTGATAATGCGATCGATGCCACGAACTAAAAAAGTTACTTTGTAATATTATTTCTTTATTTGTGAAAAATTTATTTATAAAATTAATAATGAATTCAAATTTAAAAGTTTTTTTTTGTATTTTCTTATTTTAGCTCATGATTTCTATATGCTACATTCAATAATAATTAATATGCTTAAAAAATAAAATGGTGTCACAGAAGAGGTTTTTTTAAAAGCTCTCTTTTTTTAAAAAAAATTTTATTAGCCCAAAACAGGTTGTTAGTCTAGACACGGAATTTTCTGTTGGCTCGGTATACACGAAGTATCATTTTTCAAATTGTTGCCAACGTATGTTATCGCCCAGTATTACTTTTTAAGAGATTAAATTATGAAGCATTTGGATGTATGTATGTATGTTCCTTGCATTGTGAAAAAACGACGATAGCTAGAGCCATCCAATTTTGAATAACGTAGTCCTCCACCTTGAACATCTGCACCTGGAAACCCAAATTTTGAAATTCGAAATTATTTTATTATTTATAGCCGCTGTGCGGCCAGCCTTCGTCTGGCTTTAAAACGTACCGGAAAAATGCCTAAAAGACACACCTGGGACTGATGGCCCCGTAAGTTCTTCCAACTATTTTTTCTTTGTTAAGAATAAAACCCTTCCTTGCATACGGCCCTGATGTATTACCAGAAAAACATATACATCTTGAATTTTTAGCAAACTGATTGCATGAGATGTGTATTAAACATTTGTTAAAACATAATTTATAACCCCCTTCTTAACCACCACCGCAACTACATAAAGCATTATACAAAAATTCTACAATAATATAAATAACTCCATGTCATTTCTGATGAGTCAAAATTTTTTAAACATTCTCTTACTTGATAGTTTGAGTGATTCATTTTCTGAAATTTTCAAATGTTATGATACTTTAGGTAATCTTCTGAGAAAATGTGTCAGCAGTCATATCGCAGCCATTTAACTTGTTATATACATAAAAAATGACAATGAAATAAGCAGCATCCCTTAATGCACATATTACTTATTATAATATTAAATATTACTTATTAACCAACTTCCCTTTGCAAAATCTTAAGCACTCAAATGGTATAAACAGATTAAGAACTTAAACAGATTAAAAAATATCATGCAAAACTTTTTTATAATTAAAATTATATATAATTAAAACATAATATTACAATGAAATAAACAATATCCCTGGATACAAATGTTAATTATCCTAATAAAGTAATTAAACAATTTACCGTTGCAAAAAGAAACAACTTTTTAATTTCTTAAACTTTTCAGTCTCTTAAAAACAGTAACATAAGAACTACGATTAAAAATTGTTGCCAATCCGAAATTTTTAAAAGAATGAAACTATTCAAAATGATGCAATTTCATCAAAAATCTATCAACAACAATAATAAAGGAAAATTGTTGCCAAAACTACATTTTAAAATATCTGAGATGTGAGAAGTGCATTCGGAAGCTTCATTTAAAAAATTTAAAAAAAATACAAAATATTATTATTTTTCCAAAATTCTTTTTTTAAAAGGAGTCGAAAGGATTAAAGTTCAACGTGTCCAAAAATCAAAGGAAAATAAACGATACATTTTTTAAAATAAGTTTTTTTAAAAAAAATTCCACTGAAAAGGTGTTAAACTCACCTTCCTAAATAAATTCGGATTTAATCGATTTATTGAAATACGAAATTTATTTTAAGTTCGTAAAATAGCTAAGTGTCTACGTTTCACGACGATGTAAAAATGAAATGTATAGAGTGAAATCTTGCTTTCCTGTAGCCCATTATGTCTGAAAATGACGCGATTTGGTCACAAAACATAATATAAAAAAAATTCTAATTCGAATTTCGAAAAAATCGCTTCGAAGTGCACTGGCTCTTGTGTAGATACACCTATGTACCAAATTTCGTGGCCCTGGGTCTATTAGCTTACTCGCAACACGAACGAAAGACACACACACACACACACACACACACACAGACTCTTTGTTTTATTATATGTAGAGATTTCATATATTGTAAAAATTAACGACTTTTTTTTATTAAGAAATTAAATATTTTTATCTCCAGCACACGAGACTGTTGCCATTCGGAAAAATATTTGTAGCGAATATAAAAATGTGTATAGCAATGTCTGACATTCCATTGGGAATTCTAAAGATATGCTGTTTTTGAATATTTTGTGATTTTGCTTTGAATTGGATTTTTTGTTGCGTAAGTGCGAAGAACGGGATATTTAATAAATAAAATTAGTACATAAAAAGTTAAAAATTAAAAAAATATTTGTTAGCAATTTTACTAAGAAACTGAGGATTGATAGGATGAACTGAGAAAAGACTGAAAAATATATAAAAATGTATGCCAACACTTAACACTGCATCGGGAAGTCTAAACATATGCTGTGTTACGCAACTTTTTTTTTTTTTTTTGACCTTT
>KK112662.1:180717-205827 GCA_000611955.2 Stegodyphus mimosarum
AAAAAAAAAAAAAGGTTAGCACGAGTGTGTACAACAGCAGGCTCGTAAACTGTGAGCTCAGCGAGAGCGTAAAAAACCTTAACAGACTCTTTTGGGTGACTGTTAAAATCTGAAACGTTTCAGAATTTTTTTTTCGTAAGAATTATATTAAAATAAAAGTTTTTGTTTGTTATTGTTCATCAGTGTAGTATTTGATGCGAAAATTGCATTAATAGCACTTTTTTTTTCAAATAGTATTGTAGAAGACCTATCGCGCTTGTATGAAAAACATGAGTAATATCGAAAATTGTATATAATGCGATGTTCATGCACGATACATAAATAGATTAGAGTTTTCATTACCATCATTGTGCAAAATAGTGTGCACTGCGCGCTACAGCGTACGTTTATACTGTACCTTCTATATATCTTGCTTGTCTATATCAAGATAAAGAATCCAGACATTTTAGACAACTCTGGTAACGACGATAAGGCAATTAAAATGCATTGCACGTGTTCTGTGCAGAGTCATATACAGTTTCAAGGAATAGAAAACTAATAAAAAAATCGTATATCCATAAAGGCACTGCGTAAGAAAAGAAACGTCGGTACGAAGAGGGAATACGCACTTAATGTTGATAGTCGAGACTGCCGTTAATAAGACGGCACTAGGCAGGTTTTGGTATGAAGAAAACTATGAAAATGTAATTCCTGTAGCTTTTTCAAACATTATGAATAGAATCCGAGGAAAACACTAGTTTCCTGTCTTTAAATTCCTTGGCCTAAAATAAACAAAGAAATTGTTAAATTTGCATTTTCATCAAAGTTCCCCCCCCTATTTTCTTCCTTTTTGGGGGTAACGGGGAGAGGCGCATTTTTTCTTATTTTCATTTCCAAGGTTTTACAAAGTTAGAAGAAAATGTCATTGAAACAGATTTCGATTTAGGCATAATGTACTTCAGTCTTCTTTTTAATGCTTTGTAACATAAAAATTATAAGAATATCTCGGAAACTGAATATTTCAAATATTATGCTTTTAAAATATAATAAATATTTTAAATATACAGGGTGTTTATAAAGTCACGGACCCATTTTGATGTTTAATAACTCATAAAATAATGAAGATATAAACAAACTTACGGCATTTATTGATGGAATAACTTATATATTTTCCTTTTCAGGTTTCAATATCTTTACTTTTGTAAACACCGTCTGCGCGTGTGGTTCATTTCAGATAATTTCATTTTCCAGTCTAAATATCTGTACTTTTCTAAATATCGTCTGCTTATTAATTGCATTTTTCTCTCTTTTGTTTTTGGCAACTATTGCAATGTTATGTTTACTTTGGATGTGTTTGTTCTAGTACTTTTGTATGTGATGTTTTATTCGACTGGATATTAAGAAGAATGCATACACCACAAGAGAAAGCACAGATTTTATGGTGGTTCGTAGAAATAGTAGAATATCGACTTGATATTCTCCGTGCGACGAAGGGGGCACACGTGGAAGTTCATTGACAAGGGTCATGAAACTTTTTGAGTCTATCTAACCATTTATGTTATTAACTTTAATCTATCTTTATTATTTTATGAGTTATTAAACATCAAAATGGGTCCGGGACTTTATAAACACCCTGTTATTTCATTTAAATCACCCTTCACTTCGAGTTAAGATTCTTCACATTTAATTATTATTATTATTTACACTTGAAATAACCTGCTTTTCATATGGATTCTATTCACTCGCAGCTTACTTCAACCTTTACACATTTTGAGGAAATCATTGCAAAATAAGCATGTTTTTAAATATCCTGTACTTTTAAAGAGTCATTTGTAAGAATTTATTCTATGTTTCAACGATGTAAGGTATGATTGTAAATACAAGTGGATACATACATACAAATGGATATATACATAGCATACAGAAGTTTTCAGTTTTAAATTTAAAATATAAAAATAAATAATAAATATGTAAACAATGATAATGACTATTGTTGCTCATTAACCTCAGATCTTTAGTCATGAGGCTCATAAATATTTGTTGTTGTTCACGTATATCTCTAGTTAGCTATAACATTTTGGGCTGACAATATGGCGCTTGCTCATTGCTCTTGTTTTGATCAAAATAATAACAGATCAAAAATAGAGAAATTATTTGTTTTCACGCTTTTTTTTTATCGAGCATAGAACTAACTTGCTGTAAATTTGTACGGTTATTAAGCTTTTCAAAGCAGAAAACATGAAAATAGTGCATTGTCCTCACCGGGATTCAAATTCCAGATCTCGTGATGCTTTCAGTTACATAACAAAGGCACGCCGTAAGGAAGGGGAGAATTCCTTAGTCTTTCTCACTTAAAAGACAACTGGTGAGACGGGCATCCATTCACCAAATCTTGGTGGTGACATATATCATCCGCCACATTTTATTTCGCCACTTATAGAATCATTTGGTATTTATTAGAGCCGGAAAGAATCAACGATGCCGAGATTTGAACCCCGGACCTCCTAGTGCTAGCCGGATGGGTTGCCAATTACAGTACGAAGGCACGTGATGAGACGGGAGAAAATACCTTAACAAATTAGCTCAGCAGTTTACCGGGGTGGCAGATCTTCCGGCAAATATTCTAAGTGAAATGATAAGATACGTATATTATGAATGGATATACAAGTATAAGCCCAAGTAGCTGCAGAATTACTAAGAAAAACAGAACAACTGATCCAAAAGTAATGCAATTCGTTAAAATGACAATCAATTCGAAATTAGCTAGGAGATATAATATACAGAACATAGAAAAAACATTATGTACAGTAAGAGTTATATATACAAAAATAATACGCTATGTAATATAGAAATACGGTATGACTTTTGAATGCGAGCAGAATAAGTCTGTTAAACTAGATGCCAAAAAAGAGGGGGGGATTTAAAACTGAAGCAGAAATTTTAAGAATTTTTATTTATTTATTTATTTTTAATTTTAGTGTATTTATTTATTTATTTTTGCACTTAATAATAGCGGGAGAATAATAAATAATAATAATACCGGATTTTTATAAGGTATTTCTCCCGCTTTCCTTGAATGCCTTGGTGGTGTAGTGGTCAGGACCCTCGGCGTGTATTCTTCAAGGGGTCTATGGTTCGAGTCCCGGCGAGGGCATTGCTCATTTTTCCTGTACTTCTGTTTCGAAATAACCTAATGTCCTTACAGCTGCGCCAGAGCTAAAAAGGTGGTGGATGATGATTCTCCACCATCAGGATTTGGCGATTGGGTGCCCTAATCCCTAGTCGCCCTTTAAAAAGGGGGAGTATATAAGGTATTTCTCTCACCTTCTTCGCATGCCTTCGTGATGTAGTGGTCAGCACACTCGACGCGTATTCGAGAGGTCCGTGGTGAGAATCCCGGCGAAGTCATTGCTCATTTTTCGACTCTTCCTCCAAGCCTGAACCAACCACGGGAAATTCACAGCGTATTACAGACGATTTCTCAGACGCGACGTCAACTGTTCTTGCGGTTTTCGCGGGGAAGACGCGGACGCACTACATTACCCGCTCTCCTGCCCTCTGACAGAGCACCTCCGGCAGCAGTTCTTTCCTTCCGACTACATCACATATCCCGTGAATAGACTGTTCACGGACTATTACTGCAACAAGGGCATCTTAGAGATAATGAAGCAAGTGAATGAAAATAATTATATCCAAGAAACTAAAGATTAATGTAAAATGTAGAAAGGTGGCCTAACCGTCAGATTTATAGCAATGACTAGGATGACTTCCTAACCCTGTAGTGACATTAACTTAGTTTGGCGGAACAGGTTAAGTAAAGTGACCAATATCTCTCCTGCCTTCAAAAAATACCTAATGTCTCTACATACTTAGGAAGAGTGTTTTATTCAGGCTCTTCGCTTTGTGGCAGCAAACTTTACCATGTGATGCTATTCCATAAGGAAAGCATTCAGAAACATAGTGGTCAATGTCACCAAATCCATCACAATAGCAGAAATCACTGTTTTAAGGGAGTAGTGTTTTTGATATGAGAGAAGATATGTATTGCTAGGAATATAAATCAGGATAAATCCTGTGCATAGGTCTATAATCTCTGATATGGGGCGTAATTAGAGTCTTATTGTCAATGGCTCTTTGTTTGGTTATGGTATCTACCATATCGCTTCCTTTTAACTATACTTGTTGTTTAATACTAGTGTTAGCAAGTACCCAGGAGAAGTAAGATTGTTATAGTCCAGAACTGAGAATCGGAAATGCCAAGTGGATGGAATATCTGATTTTGTACCTATTTTTCCTTGCCATTTATCTCTAGAAGGAGTTTTCATGCCAAATTATTTCAAGCTGTCTACGTGAATATGATAGTTACAAATGTTCATACCATATCCTGAATTTGAACTTCCGGTACTTCGAAAAACCTAAAATAAAAATTTCTTTCACCTACGTTAAAATGACAACCACTGTGACATTCCATACTCTTATAAATTATCACAGTCTTTTTATGATGGATATTACATAATGGCATCTGTTTTCATGTTACTAGGTCACTAAAAATATTTAAATTAAATTATGAGTTTCATTTTTTCTGTGTTCGAAAATGATTTCTGATAACTTATTGGGAAAATTAAACAAAACAGAAACCTTATTTTGGGTGTCACATTAACCTTTTTCTTTTCTAAGTTTGTCAGGACTGAGTGTTCGGTGCATATTCTTGGGAAACATCTTCGTGACAGCTTAAAGTCCTGATCTTGAACAGGGAGCTGAATGCAGCTATGTTCTGTGATAGAATATTGTGATTCAGTGGTAGAACTGCACTTGAAAGGGATTTAAAATCCTCTTTTATTAAATCACAATTATGTACAACCACTTCCCAACTCGGGAGGGATACAGAAAGTAGAGACCGCACTTGGGTCTAAAAATGAACAATCAAATAAATTTAAACTAAAACTAATTAGAAATTAAACAGAAGCTATAACGGGTTGGCCTCTAAACTAAACGGTGCGTAGCAAGATTTAACTAATACTGACGCACCTGGAATTACTTCAATAAGCAATCACGTAAAAGCGCTACGGCTTAGAATTTAAATGCTAGCTAGTCAGGCGAACGTCGAATAGAGTAACAGTGGTCTGAGACTAAAAGCTCTCTCACACTGAGAGGTTCCTACCTCTCGCTCAAATATAACTTGGCTCCATTTCAAATTAGCATAAAGCTAAAAACGCGCGCTTATTCTAACGGGAAGTTGAAAATGAGAACAGATAGAAAAGAATAAATTAAAATAAAACTTTGTTAGTTTAACTAAAACCTTACAAGTTGAAAGTTTCATCATTTCAATTTTATATATTTCAGCTAACATCTCTTTTGATTTGCATGTAAATATTATTGCATCGTCAGTAGCGAAAGCATTCATTCACCTGACTATATTCACAAATCTTATATTAGTTAACAGCAATCAAGTGTCGAAAACTTTACACAGCTGACATTGCGTGCACTGCTTCCAAATATACAAGCACATTCAGCTGTATAAATATCTTTCTTATTTAACGCAGAAATAAGAAAGAGGAAACACTGAATTATTGTTTGCTCATTGCTTAAAATCACTTGTGTTTTGAAACCACGTAAACTTTTCCAGGATAAGCGTACAGCTTATCTCAAGATCGTGGTAAATGAATACTTTTTTCCAACGTATTTTTTTATTTGCGGTATTGGGCAAACACCTCTTTAAAATTTATTAAAAGCACTTAAACTATTTATCTAAAACTAGCGGAAGTAGCCGATGCCTGTTAAGTTTAGTTTAAAGTAATGCATCTAACAAAAGACAGAACGATACCGCTGTAATCCTTCTCTAATAACGATGTAAAAAATACGATTCATAGTCATACATTTTTCAGTCTCATGCGATATGGAACCCACATAGAAAATGTTCGTAGAAAAATAAACTAATTCTCTCTCATCATGTCAGAAACAATGGCACGCTGTTTTTAGTGATTTTCGTTTTTCTAATCAGATGGTCGTAAAATCTCAATTTCCTTCCAATATTGCACCCATATTCAATTTTAGTCCATTAAATGTGGCAAAAAATTTACCATAATTGATCAGAAATCACTAACGCGAACAAACAAGCAAACACACAAACAGACATTTTTCTTTATATGTATAGATTTTATAAAACTTAAAAATATTTTATTAACAAACTCTACGATTTGAAAGCGAGCAGTAGCAACACTTTTCGAAATAAAGTATTTTTATCTCCAACGCGCGAAACTGTTGCCACTCGGAAAAATGATTGCGAAAATGAGTTCTTTCAGAGCTTTTAATTAGTATTTCGGCTGATTAAAGTCGCATGAATATGGGAGCAATCGAAATGGCTTCCCAAGAATTTTTGGAATCGAAAATGATGTATTTAATGTTTGGCAATGCTATTTTTATTTCATCATAAAACGTAGAAATTTCTTATTAACAAATTAATTTCTTATTAACTATAGGATTTGAAACCGAGCAATGGCAACAACGTTCGAAATAAATCAGATTTTCATCTCCAGCTTTCGAGACTGTTGCCACTCGGAAAAATGAGAGCGGAAATGATCGTTTTTCAGAGTTTTTAATTAATATCTCTGATTTTAGCTACTTTTTTTGGAAAAAAAAATAAACGTTGACCTTTTCCAGAACATAGAAAAGAACCGTAGAAAGTTATGTGACGATAGCTATAGTAGTGACTGAGTTATTAGCGAACAAACAAACACACAGACTTTCTTCTTTATATATATATAGATTGCTAGCTGGGGATTATTAGAAGAGATGTAAAATGCTTTCAAGAAAACTGCAATACTTGGAAGATAATTTCAAACTCAGACAAAACTTGATTCACAGATAAAAGAATTAAATTTTAAACAATTACGCGCATTTGATGGCGCTGAAGCTACAAAATATTTAATAAATGTTGCCTATTGTGTTGAGTTCTACATAGTTTACGAGGCGTGGCAATGAATCAACGAAGCTGGAATACTGTTTCAGGGTAATGTGACAAATTAGTCGTGTTCTAAGAATAACATTATATATGCATCGAACTGTGTGTTGTGATGTTTTTTGACATTCTGCAGACTCACTATGATGATTCATGTTTCTTTTTTTTTTTTTTATACCTCTGTTTTCAGAGTTTCCTCATGGTTCACGCATGTTGTTCAGTGTCTGCTGTATTAGCGATGCCAACGACAACCATCTGTATTTATTCCAATATTTACACCGTTAATAAAATTCTCTTTTTGATAAAACTATCGTCGAACGGATTTTGTAGACATTTTCATTCTTTAATCTTTGTCTCTTAACGTAAATACTGCACAAATAATCACTTTTTATGGCTTTGAGAAACACTGAAAAGTTAACAGATTGGCTTTGCTCCTTTTATCGAATTTTCAAATGACATCATTGATCGACAACTGAAAAGTTTTGCATGATTTGTTTGTCTGTACCTGCCACAAAATGTGCATAGTGCTGCGTCAAAATTTTCATGGCACTGCATTATCTTTGCGCACCCCTCCGTGAGTCCTCACTCGACGTGGATAAGGGCGGTAACGCATGAATTGGCTGTCCTGTATTTTCGCGGCCGGCATAGAATTGCTTTATCGGCTGCATGCAGCCGTTGAGCCGTCTGTTAAATATAGTTAATTTCCAGATCCGCAAAATATGAAGTCTGCGGATTTCATTCAAGTCTGGTGATTTACAGGCAAACAGAACATAACAAAAAAAGAAAATTAAAGATGCCCTCTCATTCCACCAATCAATTCGGCAATATTTCAATTCGGCTTTTATAAGCTTTTTAATTATCTTTAGAACAATCTCGATTTTTCTAGATTTTTTTGAATGGCAACAGTAATTACGAGATATTTATTTCTTAAACATTAAATGCACGTGTTTATTATTTTATTTATCTTTTATTTTTATTTTTCCGACGTAGCTTTCTCTTCAAAAATCGTCTGCGTTGCACGAGAAAATAAACCAATTTTAATAACAATTTTAAATAAATAGCCAAATAAATATGAAATCCGTAACAATATATTGTAATAATTAATAATTATATACATATCAGTGAAACATAAAGTAAGAACTTTAGATCTACTTTTTCATAAAGACGAAATTTGAAATTCAAAATTAATAAATTTAAAAAAATCCTATAAGTTAATAGAAGGGATAAAGAGTTACATTTATAGTTTTAAATCTCTTTGTTTGTTAATCAATAACAAACAGATTAAATTTACAAGAAAAATTAAATATCTTACACTTCGCCAAATGGCAACAAACTGGCGCTGGCAACGAACTGGAAAGGTAAAAATATCTTACATCGGATATCTTTAGAATTCGTAATAAAGTATTAAATGTTGCCTCACATTTTTTTTTCGCTAAATTGTTTCTTTAAAAACAATACATAGAGATAAGCTTTGGTGGAAAATTCTTTAATTTGTGTTGCCATACGTTTTCTTTTATATATTCATTTCTTTTTCTTTTATATCTGTTGCCATGTGCAGACTTGTAATAGTTCTGCAAAAAATAGTGACTTTTATGATTGACACATTCAGATTTGCCTCACAGAAAACGTTTCTGACATCAGTATATTTGCATGCGTATCTTGAAGAATTTTGTAATATCAGGCAAATGACCTCTTTTTACAAGGGAAGAAAAAAGAATTTGTTATGCATAAGTCTATGTTTGATGTTATCTACCTGAAGAGTTTACCTACTTTTAGCCGAGAGTTAAAACAATTTTCGTGTCGTTTTACGAAATATAATGTTTAGTTTTTATGCTGAAACTCAAAAAAGAACTCAAATTTCATTTCAGGAAAGATGTCAGTAGAATTGGAGCAATCATACATTTTTAACCACCTTTTCGCTAATTATCTTCTTGATTGCTGATTTAATCTTAAACATAGTTTTCTGTAAATAACATTTTCAAATGTTTAAACTAAATGTTTTCTTTTTTTCTTTAAGAATAAATGAACTAATTTTGGAGATTTTTCATTAAACAATACAATTCTCGAAATGATTAACAGTGTATTAGTATGGAGGTTACAAACGTCTATGCGCTATTTTTTTTCAGCTAATAATAATGCCTAAAAGTATTTTTTTTAAACTGATTAAATTAATTAGCTTACAAAAACACTTCCTGTTTTTACTGTCACGAACAGATAGACACCTCAAACATGTGAACACTCAAAACCAGAACTACAATTTTAGTGTGTCAAAGAATTGCTTTTCGAAACAAAGGAGAAAAATTAGTTCCATAAAGCTTCGAAAATAAAAATTCAAAACACATTATGAACTGCAGCTTGCTTCTATTCCAAAATGCTGATTATCGTCTTTCTCTTTAGGCTTCAAGTACGTAATATGTGTTTTTCTTTGTTTCAAGAATTGTGAAGAGGAGAAGAGAGGAATGAATAAAACAAAGGGAGGGAAAAAAGAACAAAAACGTATTATCGTTTGGAAACAGAGAACACCAATGACTACGTTTTATCCAATTTATTTCTTCTCAGACAAGTAATCGGATAGATTACTCTCGATCACAGCACAATGGAACTAACTTTATACTATCGTTGTAAAGTTTTTTTTTATATATTTTATTGCCATTTTGATAAAGGTGCCATTTTGAGTTCTATCTAATTACCTATAGCTTAAATGCTAGGCCATCAATTTTGATAATGACAGTGGTTAACATTCTAAATTATATTATTATCTGGACTAATTTTCTTTTCTGCTTTTCAGTAGGATTTTATATGCAGGCATAACTCTTTTTATTGTATTTCACATTAATTAATTGAGTTGTTGTTTTGCAAATCGAAGTTTTGTGCCACTCTTGCATCAAGGCAGATAATCTGCACTATTTTTCCACCCGTATTTGTTCATTTCATGTTCCTGTTTCATATTTTGTTAATTCCTTTGGAATTACAAATTTATTATTATTACTATATAAAAACTGCAGAAATAATATCCTTACAATGATCTTAAAGTATTCAGTGACTTATACTATATTTATTGTCGAAATCTTAAGAAGACTTTTCTTCTGTTGGTAAAATAATTCATTTCATACATATTTCTTTTTAAAGAATATTGTAATATTTCTAGAAATTTCAGGTTTTAATACATGTACTGTTATTTCTCTTAATATTTCAAATTTCCGCACTAATATTGCCTTAAAATTAGAATGTTAAGTAATTGCAGAATTTCCTGTAACTGTTCGAGTGAACAGTAAGCAGACTTTCATGTCGCTAAATTTTAAGCCAAAAGCTAAAAATGATTAGTCTTTGATAGAGTGACAAACTCTGAAAGCTAAGATGGCCGAGAAGTCTATTTAAACTATGTGTTCTGCTATCTCGATTTCAGACGGGGAAATCTTCAAAAAGTCTCCTAAAGGAAGTCCTCGTTGTGTACTCATAAACTTCTCGCAATGGGATTCCACTCCACAAATTTTAAAAATTTGAACTCTGTCTTAGCACCCTTCGCTGAACCGGTAACCCAGGGTCACTATCCCAGGGCCACGGAGACTGCAAAGAGTGGGGAATTCTATTGAAGAACCTCAGTTCTGACCGTCACTGTAACTCACTCGGATGGCCGAAGCCATGACCGTCCGGGACAACACTGGCTGCTCTTTTTGGCCATAGGAACTGTATCCATGTTATTGTGCCCCAACACCCGCTACTGTCATAGCATAATACTCAGTGTACGCAATTCCGTGGGGGAAAGGAGGCAGAAAACCAAGCTTGTTGTGTTATGCAATGAGCTGAGTTTTGCTGGCAAAGTCCTTTAAAAGGATTTAAAGTCCCTCCTCCGATTAGCTCGCAAATGACAAAAGAGTGAAACAGCCTTTTTAGGTAATTTTTACAGGTTGCATGATGTATGTGTATGGAGTTATATGAATAATGGGATTCAAAATACTTATGCGACTGATTTTATTGTGGTATTCACCTTATTGCGGTGAACTGTAACCGAACTCTCAAAATCTCCGAATCGTTTATTCATATACTGGATTCATGCCTGTACTCATATTCACATATATCTCAAATTTTTATGATCGAAAACTTGTATTATTGTACGTCGATGTTAATATGGTTATATAATTATTGAAATAAAATAATGCATTCACTGTAAATTTACTTGTTGTCCAATCCCGAGGACATCCACAGGAATCCTAAAATGGAACAACAGAACCGTCAATTTCACCTGGACTCCTCATTCCAAAAGTTTTGCCTATGCAAATGACGTGACTTTTGTGACAAGTGGAAACATAGTAGAAGCACTAAAGAATTATAAAAACGAAACAATATCTTCAAAAACCAGTGTCAACAAATGAAGCTAGTAATTGCTCACTGGAAATCTCAAATAATTCATATCTTCGAAAAAAAATATACCTCTGAAATTTGACGGACATGGAATTAAAAACGTAAAAAGCATGAAATATCTTGGTATTATAACAGACCAGAAACTCTCTTGGATTCCGCTCCTCCAAAATCTGAAACTCCGAACAAATGCAAAAGCTGCAGTCTTGCATCGTATGCAAGGTTTCAGATGTGCCTTAATCTCCGTATAACGAACATACTAATAAAAACGATCTTCAAAATTATTACACATGGAGTGGCAATACATGGGTCATACGACGACTGCTAGGAAAAATAACAGCATTTAGAGCGATACAAAGACCTTTCGTACTACAAATCGCTAGGGACTACAGAAGTACTACACTAGGGCCTTCAGATGTAATTCTAAATGTTCTAGTGGGTTCATTCAACATTATGGCAGAAATTGAAGCAGCATGGCTTAAAGTTTTAAACTTAAAACAAACTGAAAGGGCAGTTGCTCATCCCAGATTAGCACGAAGAAAAACCTCTTCCCCAACAAAAATATTCGGCATCTTCTGCAAACAAAATACAATTTAACATTAAAGCGAGCATAATCCCCAAACAATACCTAGTAGCAAACACTGATGGTTCAAACATTGATAACAATGTGGGGCCAGATCTGATCAAAGTATCTCCAAATTCCACTACATGCAGAGGAACCTTTTGAACAAACAACAATAGTGTTTTCTAAGCAGAATTAACTGCCATACAAGCGAAAGTTTCCTATGCAGCTGAATTACATAATGAACATAAATGTTCTCACTGACAGCCAAGGAGGACTACTGTCTATCAAACATTCAATGAACTTATGGCCAGTAATACATTGCATTAATTGATGTCAAATCGATACGACATCAGTTCCACAATGTCCTGGATAACAGGTCACTCCGGCCATTAAGGAAATGAGATGAGGGATGAACTTGAAAAACAAGCAGCTGAAATGCAGATAAATTCATTGTCAGCATCCCTTGACCGAGCTTTTACGTAAAGTACAAATCGAAGAAAATAACAATGCAGAGCTGGCAACAAGCATGGGACTTCACGCCAGAAGGAAGGACAACATAATTTCTTCCAAAAATTTACAGAGAAACCATCAAGTTTCAAACTGTTTCTTACCCAACGTTGTAACAGATCATAGCCCCTTCACCTCACATTTCTTTCTTCTAACATTTGCATTTGTGGGGAACGGGGATACCCAAAGTCCCACAAATTCCAATGCCCAATGATCAAGGAATTTCATCTGAAACGTCCTCAAAATACTGATTGGATATTTGAAAGACTTATCATTAAAACTCCAGCCTTAATGAATACTATCATGAACAAACTAGCAAATGAGGCATGGACTTATCTCAAGTAGCATAAAAGAATATTAAACTCCTGTTACTGATGGCATTGCTAAACTGCTACAATACTTCTTAAAGATATATAGTTTTCAGGACGGTATTGTATGTGTTAATATACAAGCAAGAACGAATTATCTTGAACAATATACAATGTAATATTTAGCAAGCAAATTAATATCGTACCAAGGCCCCTGGTCGAGTATGCAGTGTGGATGCTCACAGCAGCCGTCGGTATGGTTCTAAAGATACGTAATTAGTGTATAGAGCCGTTACCTTGTGGCCAACTGGAGACGAACTGGCGCCTCTTGAACTTCTACTACTGTAAAAAGGCTACTATTTTGACTTAAGAACAAAATTTATCTCTACTGAAGTTTCATATAGAAATTTTACTCAGTAGTCGTAAAAGAATTTCCACTGCTGATATTTCTAAACAGAGATTTTAATTAATTATCTGATTTTTTTAATTTTTTATTCTTTTGGCTTTTTTTTTTAGTCCAAAGGGATTTAGTCCCGAAGGACTATTACTTTCGTTTTGCGATTTTGCGTCGGAAACACAAAAACGGCGTATCATTTTTCAAATTGTTGCCACTAAATGTTATCGCTCTGCATTAAATTTTAAAAAATGAAAAGTCTGCATAAATGTATGCATGTTTTTTTTTTGACGTAGCTTTCTCTTCAAAAATCGTCTGCGTGCGTTGCATGGGAAAATAAAAAGAAATTTTAATTATAGTTCTAAATAAATAGCCAAATAAATGTGAAATTCGTAACAATATTCTCTAAAACTTTAACGAATTTTTCATTAACAAACTCAAAGATTTCAAAGCCAGCAATACCAACGTTGTACAGAAAAACATTTTTATCTCCAGCGCGTGAGAGCGTGTACCGAAATTTCTAAAGATATGCTCAATTTAAAATTATTTTGCGATATTGCTGTTGAACTGAATTTTATGGTTTAAGTGCGAAGAACATGATATTTAATAAATAAAGGTAACACACAGAACGTTAAAAAACGCCCCTTTGGACGTAATTTAAAATCTGAAACCCTTCAGATTTTTTTTCCCATCAAATACCTGAATTCGAATTAGGTTGATGTCGAAATCACATATGAGAGATAACGAAGAATTAAAAAACAGTAAAACAACCAAATTCTAAAACTTCTTTATAATAAACTAAAGAACATAATCATTGCTTAAGTCGTTCATCACTTTTACTTCTTCTTCGCCATGAGAATGTTCCAGCTTTTAAACATTATGTTTTAAAAAATGAAATCGTTTAGAAACTTCCTTCTTAAAGCATAAACATAATATATAGAAAAAACGAAATCCATTAAAAGTTGCTCTAAAATCTGGAGATTTTTTCCCGCTTTAAAGCTACAAGGAAAGAAATAATCGTTAGATGAAATCTTTTGCAGAATAAACACCGCTAATGTTTCTATAAGAAGCTTACAAAGCATCTGCGATCTAAACTTCACTGCAACTGATACAAATTTTACAATGATGTATGGATGGAACGTCTGCGATATTCTCTAAAACAGAAGGGGCTTTGCCCTGTAATGCATTTTCACAAAGATTCTGAGCGGTTGCACCTATCGTGGAATATTTGAGAGATAAGAACTGTTTTCCTTAAGGCAGAGATTATTGGTTGCTATGGCATTCGAACGTTTACGATGAGGATTATGACGTTGTATTATTTGATGCTGAGAATTCGGCGACTGAGTTGATACAAAGGGAAGCGAAAAGAATACAGTTACTGAAAATGTCGTTTCCGGATGACAACATTTTTTATATTGTATTGCCAGAAGAGATAAAATTGCAAACAATGGCAATAACGTTTCAGTTTTAATGTTTTTTTTATCTCCATTGTAGATGAACAAAACAGAATTCGTTTTGATAAAAGGATTATACAAGAGCTGTGTATTTATTTCCATTTGGTTGGTACATTAAATAAAAACGGTTATACATTTTCTCAAGCAGTTAGAAACTATATTCTTTTGTCATAAAAACTATGAAATTAAATATATTTATCAGCAGTTATAGAAATATTTGATATAAAATTGATATTATATGCTCATTAGTTATGAAATCAAGTAAATTCTAGATTTTTTCCTTAAACCTGGCGACTCTTATTTGATTAGAAGCAAAAATTTAGTAGATGTCTAAAGGAAGAGGTAGTGGATAAAAAGGGAATAATAAAATTTCAGAATATTTTTTAAAAGTATTATTGAAAAAATGATACAAAATAATTTGCGGATTATTAAGATTTTTAAAAGTTCCATTATTTTTAATTCTTAATAAGAAATGTTTGAAAAGCTTTTCATATGCCTGCGGAACTTTTGAACATATTTTTTAATTTATTTTTGAAATACTAATTCCTTATTACTTGGTTGGAAAGTTCTAAGCTGCTTTAAACTAATAAATCCAGTAATCATTGAAAATGTTTTTACAAATGGAAAAACGTTGTTTTGTTAAACAACTTAATTAAAATCTAGAAATGTTATAAAATTTACATGGAAAGATAAATAATAGTTTCTGCAGCGCAAGTATTTATTATGGAGTTTGGATCCTTTATATTTCCTTGTACGAAGTAAAAAGAAAGTATTGTAATCGCAAACAATTTCAGGTAGCATATTTCAATGAAAATATCAATTTTTAGCACTATCGAATGCAATTTAACGATGTTTTTTCGGTGACATCTGTACGTTAAGCCATAAAATAAAGGACTGTTTTTTCCCCGAAAAATATTATAAAACTGATTTAAAATGGATTCTGAAGAGATTTTTTTTTCATGGCATCTGTGCGTACGTACGTACGTATGTATGTATGTATGTATGTATTTCGCATAATTCAAAAACGAGTAGCCTCAGAAAGTTGAAATTTTGTACGTAGGACTGCTGTAACATGTAGATGTGCACCTCCTATTTTGGTTGCAATCAGCCGCACTAAAGTATGTATATGTAACCACTCTGTCACTTGGCTCAGTGAGCTCAACTTTTTCATTCTTACATGTTCGTAAATTGCGCAGTTTTTGCTTTAAAAATGATTGAATTATGTTGTTCTTATCTTCCGGTTAAGGTTTTTACGGCTTTAGTAAATATGCATGTAATATTTGTAGAATTACTAGCAATTTAAAAGTTAAGTGCGGCTAAGCCTAATTATTTTTTTTTTCATAGCAGCCATATTTTTTTACATTTGAAACTTAGCACAATGGTGGATTTGCTGCCAATCTAGAGAAACTAAGCTTCGCAACAACAAAGATAAAGCCTTCTTTTATTATTGCGAATTCAATCATGCTTAATCCATTCTGGAATTTATTCGAGGAAATAAGTGTTTAAGATTTACTTCGTAAATTTAAATATAGATATTTTGAGTTTTTATGTATTTTTGCCTTGTCGCGAAGTGAGAATTGAATTGATTGATTCAGAAATACTGAATCGTCTGTAAAAAAATTCTTTCTTTCCTTTTTTTTTTTTTTTTTTTTTTTTTTTTTTTTTTTTTTTTTTTTTTTTTATTTTTTTTTTGTTTCAATATAGTACACTGCTGGCCACCGTAAATACAACACGCTGAAGGAAGCATGCAAATAACATGAAATATACAACATGCATTAGCGGAGGTGAGATATGAGAATGATTAGAATTTCAGCGCAGACGCACATCACGCGCGCCTGTGGCGCCACTTCAAAACGCTATTTAAGCCTTGGCGTTTTCAACGATTTCAAGTTCGGCAAATGTGTTTTTCTTGTGGTTTTTTTCAAAAAACCGATCCATTATACCTCGTAGTAAACAGCGATCATCGTTTGATCAAGTATCCGAGTTCGACAGAGGAAAGATAGTGGCCTACCGAGAGTGTGGATTATCTTTCAGGGAAATCGGTAGTCGTGTTGAACGAAGCCAAACAACTGTAATGCGGTTATGTGACCGTTGGATGCTGGAGGGTACGACGGACCGACGTGTTCCATAGCATCCACTTCAGTGCACCACTTCACGTGATGACAAGAACATTGTGAGCATGGCAGTGACGCATCGCTCAGTCACATCACGAATCATAGCACAGCACATTCAGTCTGTAACGCATCATCCAGTGTCTGCGCGTACCATTCGACGCCGTTGACAGCAGAGTGGTCTGTCCGCAAAACGTCCATGGCTTCGTCTACCCTTCACGCAGAACCACAGACGTCTCCGCCGCCAATGGGGCGATGAAAGAAGGATTTGGACGGCAGAATGGAATGAAATTGTCTTTACTGACGAGTCACGCTTCTGTCTGCAATGTCACGATGGTCGGATTCGAGTCTGGAGACACCGTGGAGAGAGGATGCTGAACAGCTGCGTAATGCATAGCCAACCTGGTCCTGCACCGGGTATTATTGTATGGGGCGGTATTGGATATCACTCTCGCACTCATACGCATTGCCGGTACTTTAAACAGCCAGCGCTACATCTCCGAGATGTTGGAACCAGGTGTCCTTTCTTACCTTCAGGGCTTGCCCACAGCCATATTTCAACAGGAAAATGCGCGACCAGACGTGGCACGCATTGTGCAAGGGTTCTTCGTTAATCGCCAGATTGAATTGCTTCCCTGGCCGGCTCGCTCTCCGGATCTTTCGCCGATAGAAAACATGTGGTCTATGGTTGCTGAACGATTGACCCAGATTACATCCCAAGCTGCCACACCAGATTAACTTTGGCAACGTGTGGAAGCTACTTGGTCTGCTGTACCTCAAGAGCACATTCAAAGTCTCTTTAGCGTGTGGCAGCGGTGGTCTCCAACAATGGCGGCTATTCTGGCTACTGATTCTGGAAGGAACCACACTTCACAGAAGTCTATGAATTTAATCATTTGATACTTGGTCAACATATTATCTACTAAATAAATTTTGTTGTTATATCTCTTGTCTTTCTTGGTGTTGCAATTTGGTTAGCAGTGTATTTGAATAGGACATGTGGCAGCAATTAGATAATTCTTCAGATCATATAATTTTCATGTATTCTGAGTTATAAAACGATTGAGATGTAACGCTGTTAAGTGAACCTAGCGCTAGAGTGTCGCTATGGTAAACGAATATAGTGAATTTCAAAGAGTGAATTTATTCTTCTGTGGTTTTACGCGCTATCGACGAAGTAGATTTAATTAAGTCCAATAATTTTAAAGAAAATGCGTACAATTTAATTTTCCGTACAAGGAAGTCATGTGGTGTGCACATCAGATTTTTTTTCCTACAGTCTATGCAGTTGTATCTTGTATGTAGCAAAATGTTGTTGGCTGGCTTAAGTATTTCTTGCTTACAATCATTTTATGATTATTTTAAGAAGGAATCATCAGAATTATGAGAATAGTATATCTGGATTTCATAAGTTTTACTAATACTTCCTTAACCACACATTGTGAAAATCATTGGCAAAATCAACTGTTTAGTTTTATAGTGCATTACTTTTCTATATTTTGCATAATTATCTGCATCAAAATCAAATTAATATCGCGTTGCACATTTTTCACATTTCCTGCTACAAAATAACCTAATGACTTTACACTGGTATAGTAAGAGATGCTTGACTATCGATTCAGTCTCTCATCAAATGAGTAATTTGCAGTTAAATAGTCGTAATATTTTAGTTTACTGAATATAGTGAACAATTTATGAATACAAAGAGATTAATTTGATAAAAAGTGGTTGTTCTAGCCTCACAAGGATGCTTTCGCATACCATTTTACATTACTTTTCTCCCCAAACAGGCTTTCGATTTTAAACTAATAAACGCTATGATATTATTTTTGAAAGTTTAAGATTTTGGCAACAGAGTAGAACATGTAAATTAGAATTACCCTTTAATGCATAATATTTAAATATTTGGGAATGTATTAAATTAAAAAAAATAATGTTTAGCGAGAGACAAAGCGTTGTTTGCTTAATATAAGACAGCTGAATTCTAAGGGCAGTTACCTCAATGCAATCGAGTAAACATCGTAGTAATGCAGCTTTAGTTGCAATTAAAGCAACTTGTCATGTTATTGATTCCACTAGAGTCTATGAAGTTAAAACTCTCCTTTTAGATAAACTATATTTAGTATAGTAATAAAATGAATTTACTAAATAAAAATATTGATATTGCCGACTATATGTTTTGCGAAAAAAAGAACACTGAGCAAAGAAAAAAAAAAAAAAAGACAGTTCTATATCTCCCGTTCTACTGGGCCGATTGACGAAATTCAAATTGCGTTTTTCATGTCTCAAAAGCGCGACTTAGGATATATATTTGATTTATATATAGCATTATTCTAACATAGGTATTTTGACACAAAATATACAAAATCGGTTTTTTCTGAAATGACATGCCAGTTTATTTACATATTTAGATTATGCGGCTCAAATTATGCCTAAATATTACATTTTGTAAAATGTGGTGCGAAATTTACGGAGAAACTCAAAACTTTATCTTGCCGCAATTTTTTCAGTTTGAGGCCAAAATGGCAACCTATTTTTCTTTCCTTTTTTTCTCTGTAGATGAGCGGAAAAAAAGTCATCTTTCATATTTTCAAATAATTAATAGTGCGTTAACCACATGTGATATTATTATCGCTTTCAATAAATATGCCAAATTTCAAAACGCGCCATTATATTAATTCACGGGTATCTTCGGAAATTTTGAATAAAAAACTCTTAATTTTTTTTACAGGAAGAAATACATCTACTTTAAGATGATGGTAAAAATTTTATACATTATAATTCAAAATTTTTTTCGAAAATTTTATAACAATTATTTAGAAATAAATTTTTTTTAAATAAATTATAAAAAATGGGCGAATTTTATTTGGAATGAACCTAAATTTCGAAATGTGAAAGGAAGAATCAAATAATTTTAATAAAAAAGAGAGATTAATAAATATATACCAAATTCAATTAACATTGAGAAGCTATAATTTTGACATCTAGTTTTTTAAAAACTATTCGTGCGATTTTTTACAAAACTCGGCAGTTTGACATAATTTGAGCCGTAGAATCGAAATATGGAAAAACATTGTCATGTCATTTCAGAAAAAGCCCGATTTTTGTGTCAAAACACCTATATTACAACAATGCTATAATAACATATCCTAAATCGTGCTTTCGAGACATGAAAAACGTAAGCTGAATTTTGCCAATTGGAACGGGAGATATAGAACTCTCCCCCTTTTTTTTTCGCGCGCAGTGCACCTGGAGGCTTCATTTTCAGATGCTGATCCTAGTAATTTATTTCCAGGTACAAAGTTTATCAGAGTATGATACAGAATTATATAGCAACTGTTGCAGCATCGGAAAAAAGAGGGATTCTGTAAAATTAAAATTTTTGTATGGTTTTTATAGGCCTCGCCCCCCCCCCGAAAAAAAAGCGAATGAAAATATTAAGCTTTACTATGTTAAATACAAAATACTGCATACATGTTTATACAAAATTCGGCGGTATATTAGTTATTAATAGTTTCATGGGACTACCTTCAAAGTTAATAACGAGGACTATTTCCTCTAAACGCCTGTTACGGAAGTAGAGCGATTCTTAGTTCCAGTTTTTTCATAAATCTGATCGAAATCTCTTAGTATTTGTCATTTCAAATATTTGCAGACATTTTTGACGGTGTCGGCGAAAACCTGCACGAGGAAAATGCTTTTGGGTCGGAGACTATTTGTTATTTCCCTCTGAAGCTACGGAAAACAGTTTGAAATTATTTTAGAGATGGAAAAACCAGAGATTGCTTCGGAATTGAGGTTAAGATTGATTAGAGCTATATTTGAACTATGTAATAATATATTATTATTCACTACCTGATAATATATTATTATAATATTTTTATTTACAAATAGAATTCAAAAACAGAATACTGATTTTGAATTTTGCTTGTAATTAAAATATAAGCAATGTTTTGTTTGCTAAAAATGTTTTCCCGAACTGTTTTACATTAAATGAAATGCGTTTTGTTTTCGTGTAATTTCGTTGGACCCAATAAAAATTCTTCTTGCACTGCTTAGAGGCTCAGGATTGGCTTAGGAACTTCTTTTCCAAGCCTTTGTGTATTTATTCCCTTGGGGATTACCTTAAAATCTTATTTGTTCCTTTCTTGTTTAAAGCTATATTATATAAAAAAATTATAAGGGAAAAGTACACAAAAATTATTTAGGGCATTTTTAAAATCAATAATATTTTTTTTTCAAAGTTGTAAATTTTTTATGGGCTAAGGACAATATTAAAGAAATGAAATCCAAGAGTAAGACCTTAAATTGTCGTTACTTGTTCCACTTAAAAAATTTCCTTTGAAAACTATAAAATTTTCATAATTTTTTTTAAATTAAAGTAAGTTTTTTAATTATTAATTAAATATGTTAGAACTATTTTAAATAAATGTCAATCTGAACATTTAGTATTTAGCTATCAGTGTATTTGTATTACAAAACTTAACCAATAAAAACGTCTTGAAGATAGCAAATTTTAGATTACAGGCTGAAAATAATTATAATTTTTTTTCCTTTTGCCATATTATTACTGTTGTTTAGATAAAAATTAAGTAAGGAAAATTTATTTTTTTTATTTTGTTAATAAAAATTGTTTATTTTGTAAAAAAAAAATCTGGATTGTCAGCTGTTTTATGATGCAATGGCACGCGTGCAATTTGAGTTTGGTATTGCTGCTATATATTTTAGAGAAAACTGCAAGGGGGTCGATGAAGAAAACCATTCTTCTAAAAGGGGTCTATGCAATAAAAAGACTGGAAATCCATGTCTTAAGTAAATGTTCCGGTGTTTGGGGAAATGAACTCATCAAAGCTGAGAAGCAAAAAGAAAACCAAGGCGGCGATAGTCTTCAATTATTTTAAACAGTTTACGAATTTTCTTTCCTACACCTTCTTCCCCCCTTTCTTCCTAATCCCTCTTTAGTTTAAAAATAAACTTTGAAATAAAAGGAGTACTGAAATAACAGGAATTCAGGTATCATATTTCAACGAAAATATCCATTTTGGTCGTTCCGGAATACATTCGGACAATTTTTCTGCCTGTCTTCTGAGCGTTCTTTTTTTCCAAACGGATTGTAAAGTATGTTTAAAATGGATTCAAAAAATATTTTTCCTGACATCTTTACGTACGTACGTATGTATATACAATCTTGCATAACTCAAAAACAATTACCCCTAGAACGTTGAAATTTTGTACATGCGACTGCGATAACATCCAGTCTCTTTTTGTAAGCAATCGGTTGTGCCAACTTACATATATATATACAGGGTGATTAGTTGCCAGACCTACAAACTTGCATGGTGTGTAAGGCGTACACTGACGACTCGGATTCACATAGGAATGCAGTGTCGCAATTGCTGTAGTTGCTAGCTATGGTGCAAAGAAGCACATAAAACGAACAGAAACAGCAACTCATTAATGGGGCTGGAAAGGTTGTACTGCAACAGGTGTTCAAAATTACGACCAGAAGCCGTCTGGCAGGCCTGGCAGCGGCGCTGCGTGGAATTCCTTACGTTCTTGAAGATTCCTGCCATGTCACGTATCTTCCTGGCAGCTACAGATATTCGAGCGACGAGCTCTTGTACACCTAAATCTTCATGCGAGCCCAGAAGAAGTCCATGCATGATACGCCCGATGTAAGTCTGTGTGGTACCAACAGGAAGGGGCTCCTCCGCATTGCGCGACTGACACCATCGAAACCTCGACGTAACCTTCGGATAACAGTGGATAGGTCATGGTGGCCCAGTTCATTGGCCTGCCAGATCACCGGACCTATCATGCATGGCCTTCTACTGGGATCACATGAAAAGTTTGGCGAACGAGATGCCCATTCCTTCATTTAAAGACCTCGTCGCTCGAATATCTGTAGCTGCCAGGAGGATACGTGACATCTTGGAATCTTCCAGAACGGAAGAAATTCGATGCAACGTCGCTGTCAGGCCTGCCAGACGACTTCTGGTCGTAATTTCGAACACCTGTTGTTGTACAACTTTTCAATAAAATGTGTTCTGCCGCATTAATGTGATACTCTTTCTGTTCTTTTTCTCTTCTTCTTTGCTCCATAGCTTGCTACTACCGCATTTACGACCCTGCATTCCTATACGATTCCGAGTCGTCTGTGTACTCTCTACACACCATGCAAGTTTGTCGGTCTTTTAACGAATCACCCTGTATTTATATACATATATAACCACCCTTTTACCCGGCGTATGAGTTTCGTATTCGTTGGTGCTATATACTTCCAACTCCAGAAATGTTTCAAATGACGAAGATATTCATGTTTTGGGAATGCCAAATTTGAAAACCATATTTCGGCAAATATCAAAATGGTTCCTATGCTTAAATAAGCATAGGAAAACATAAATTGTAAGAAGTTTGATTTCCGTACGACAAGAATTGACCGCTATACTTAATTTCAAAATTTGCAGTTTTGGATGTGATTTTCAACTTGCTTGAAGGGATAGGTTCATTATTAGAATAATTCAAGGAAATGAGTGAAGTGCAGCAAAAAGTGTGTATAATTTAATAGGCCGTACAATAAGGTCATGTGAAGTCCACATCAATATTTTTTTTAATATCATACATTCGTAAAAACGTTTCATTTAGAAAGGAGGCTAATTTTAAAAATCACGACTCAAAACTTTCAAGTGAATGCGAAACTTTTGAACTAACAGTGTGTTCTGTCCTTAGTAATTAGTATAGATGGCGCTATCATCGCGCCAAAAGAGTATCAGTTATTTTTTGTAACTCACCATGAACAGATGCGTACCTTGAAGCGTCAAAAGCGCAAAAGCCTGTAGCCCCATTCTTAAATATGTATCTTTCTTCTTAATATTATTTTGTCATCGTAATAAGTGTTGTGTGTGAACTTTGCTTAATCCTTGGAGTAACGTACCGACCACATCTAATCGACAATCTACACCCTGTAACCACACCTCTGGAAAAACATGAAGTAGATCATGACCGCTCACAGTGAGTATTATAGAAACGACTTCTTTACAAATTCGCTTTCTTTTATAAAGTGTTTCATTTTCCTAACAGACCTTTTGCAAATAGCTCAAATCTTGCCCCTCAGTCTTTTTCTAACAAGTCATCATTTCATCCCTAAAGCAGTAGTGAATATTAATGAAAGAAACGTAATCTCAACTGGAATAAAACTAAAGAGATATTCATTCTAAAGAAGGTTGCTTTATCGATGATTGCGGAACGAAGATGTAGCTCAAAGGCAGGTTGACAACTTCGCAATGCTGTTAACCTGTTGATAACAGCAACCTTTGAATAACTTTCAAATTTCCTGAAGATTTTGAAAAATTAAAAGTGAAATCGTATTATTATTGTATAGAATTTATTAGAGGAAAGTAAAAATCAATAAATTAATTATTGAGCAAAAGATCGTATGTGCATATTTAACTAATCATATATGTTTTAAGATATAGTTTTAAAGATAATTTAATGATAATTTTTTGCCCAAAACGAAATGCAGTTTCAAGTAGACAAGATCAAAAAATGTAAATAAGATTTAGACATCATACCATTCTTGGTGTTTAAGGTTTGCAAACAACCGTAGAACCAATCCACCATTAAGAAAAGAAGGAAATGTTTATCTACGCACCAAAATATCCCTAATCGAATAGACGCATGGCGATGTCTACGAATTTAACCACGCATCTAAGGACGTGTCTAAATGCCACATCTGAATTTCTGCAAGCGGTGGTTCAGTTATTATTCTATGATCAAAATACTCAATCTAGTTTTTAAAAGGATTTATTAAAATACTAAACAAATTAATCTAGTCTAGAATCGAATCTAATGCTACATCTCATGAGCAGCGTTCGAGCCAAAGAATCTCTATGTAAAGAAGGAAAGGCTCCATAGACGTAATGTAAACCACTTTGTCTACAACGCCACTACAAAGAAAAGGGAACATTCGCCAAGGGATTTGGCGACGAAATCTGTTGGCGAGATTTTCCCCTCTGTAATGTGCCGGTTCTTTGGCAGGGATAAATAGAAAGGGCTAGGTCATTCCTTTGTTCGACTCCTCGCCGACGCGAGCCTCATGGAGGGGGTTAACTGGTAGTAATCTGACGTCACTGTTATGCACCTGCTCTGATTTCGCGCGTTTAAAACTGTAGTTTCATTCAGTTTGCGAGACGATTTTCTGGAGGTTGCATATCTCAAATTAATTTTAATCATACATATTTGTTTTCTAATAATGCAAATATTTAAAATAATTCGTGTATATATATGTATATATATATAGTTTTAATCAGTTTTCCTTTTAAATTCTGCATTTAAAGTATCCTTTATGTAATATGGCTTCTTGTGCTGTAGCAACGTGCCGTAACACTTATAGAAATACGAAAGGAAGAGATATTGTATTTCATGCTTTCCCAAAGGACAATTTGATTTTGACGAAAGAATGGATACATAAATGTC
>KK112662.1:212782-252070 GCA_000611955.2 Stegodyphus mimosarum
TTTTACCACGCGAAATACTTTTTTTTCGCACAAGCCTTAACGTTGCAACGCCATTGATTCTCAGTTTTTAAATAAAGCGCCATATTTTCGCCATTAACACATTTTTTTGAGGCCGGTAAGATTTCATAACTTTGGAAATATTCAACAGTTTGCTCTTCTCTAGTAGGCAGGTCCCAAATTTTAATCATTTTTTTAATGCATGATAAAGAGAAAAAAAAAGGAGGCTACTCAAGAATAATAACTAACACGTGTAATCAAGTTTACTACACCAAACGCAGTGTGTTTGAAGAAGAATTTTCTATTTTTGGCGAAAAATCGCGCAGTTTGGCGTCTTTTCTTGAATAGGTAAAAAATGGTCGACGGGTTCTTACGTAAGTACCGATTTTATTAAAAGGTCACTTTTTGAGAGGGTGGCCTTTATAATTATATAAATACTTTACCTATGAACAAAAATTATTTCTTTTATCAAAATATTTTACAACTAAACAAACTCTTACCATTTTTTTTCATCTTACGAAAGTGATTTGAATTATTTACTAATTATGAAAATATCGGTCTCCTCCTGTACCACACCCAGGGATTTAGATAGCTAAATGACCGAAGAGCTCGACCATTTTCGACAAAATGTTTGACACGCACTTGTAAAACAGTTGTCAGGCCATTTTAATAGGGAAATATCGTGAAAATATTAAGTCCATATTCGCTGAACACTGATGGTTCCAACCCAGGTTCGATTTCAGGTGAACGGTCTGGCTGCATGGGTATCTTCGGGGTTTTCCCCATGTGTGACGTGTATTCGAGCCAGTTCCTCTTAGAAAGGTCCTCCGCGAAGGCATCACTTCCCTTAGGCAGACAGCCCTAGTACGCTTTGCTATAGTCAACTAAACCGAAATCATTGGTTTCGAGCATGGTTTGGCACAGGCTTTAGAAATCGATAAAGTTTTATTCAAAATATGCGACAATCTAGGTTGCTGCTTAATTTTAAATAAACAATCCAAATTTGATGTATTTCTTCAGGAAGTATTCTTCAAAGAGAAGTACATAGCGTGAAAGTTTAATGCAGTAACAGCTGTAAAACGCCACAAAATTGTTGCTTTCAAATATTTATTTTGTTCGAGGTAAAGAAATGATTTCGCATTTTCTGTCGTTATCGTGGAATCGAAAAATGAGGTTCCACTAGAGGTGTTGCCAAATCTGGAAACCAAAATCTTCGCCTCGCACGCGATTTTTCTGAGATAAACTCATCGTCGAGTGAGAGTAAAGGCGGAAATAAAGTTAGTGATTACTGGACAGTAGAAAGAAATCGCGAAGAACATTTCTTTCAAGTGGGGTAATTTTCTTCTCTTTTCACCTCTCTTTTTTATTCCTTCGTCATGGTAATCATCACACGAAATGACATTTCTCGGTCATTTTTCTTTCATGTTTTGCTTTTCGCTTCGTACAAAAAGAAATAAATTTTTATCAGCTGCTACTCTGTAAAGCTGTAGAAAACCTTAGAAATAAGCTGCGACTTTAAGTATAGTATTCAAGATTTGGTTGAACACTGAAGAATGTTTTAAAAAGTAATTTTTATAGATTTAAGAACATTCCCTTTCATGCAACCAAGACTGCTTTTATATTTTTTCCTCCTCCTTCGGTCTTTAGAAATACCATGGTGAAATGTCGCGTAATAAGTATTCTTATTTATTACACTTATTATGTTGATTTCATGATACCAGAAATATCTATATTAAATAATATAATATATATCAATAATAATAATAAATAATATAATAAAATAAAAAAAAATCTGAAAAGTTTCAGATTTTAAATTACAATCAAAGTGGCGTTTTTTAAAGAACAATAACGCAAAATAATTTTAAACTGAGTATACTTTTAGAATTTCCTATACACAGTCTCATGCCCTGAAGATAAAAATGTTTTTTCTGTACAACGGTGCCACTGCTCGCTTTGAAATCCTTGAGTTTGTTAATCAAAAATTCCTTAAAGTTTTACAAAATATGGATAATAAAACAAATTCCAAATTTCAAATTTGGGCTTCCAGATGCCCATATTCGCATTACGTCATTCAAAATTCGATGGCTCTAGGTACCGTCGTTTTATCACAATGCGAGAAACATACATACATTTATGCATCTTCTTCATTATTTAATTTCTTCAAATTGTTGCCACCAAATGTACTATAATATTTGGTGGCAACAATTTGAAAAGTGAAACGGACATTCAGAGTGATTCAACGCAAAATCGCAAAACGAAAACAATAGTCCTTCAGGGTTAAAGCCCATTTGGAATAATAAATAATAATAGTATTAATAATATATACTTAAAAAACAGAAAAAAAAATCTTTAAAATATTCTGAATTCTCAAAAAAACTAAATTTTCCTTTGAAGATCTAATTTATTCATTCACAAACTTTCTTCGGCAACATTTTTTTAGAAAAATTAAAGTTTTTACGATGCTCAAAATAGAGGTTCTTGCTTTAAGATCTTAGGATTAATATTAACTGTGATTGCAATTATTTAGCTATTTTTAAAAACTAAAATACGTAATTAAGTTGAACTAAAATCAGTTAATTAAAAGTGCCTTTAAATGAATGGAGCAAAGAAAAATGCATAAATGCATTTTCATTATTTTAAGGCAAGAACAGAAAATAGCTTTTAAGCTTTTGTCCCTAGTCCAAATGGTTTTTCTAACGGTACGGAAATAAAAATCTAAAAGCAGCATAACTTCTTTAAAATTTCAGAAACTGAGAACTTTTGCATTGAATTTACTCTTTTCAGTCACTTGTGCAAAATATAATAAAATATTATAAATTTAACGATTGATGAAGTTTATATTTTAATATGCTGCCTAAACGGGATAGTGGTTATTGAATCTGATTTCTCTACAGAAGAGCCCGGGTTCGAATCCGGGAGAAGGCATTGATGTTGTAAATGTGCAGTGTCGTTGCGACATGGAGGCACACTAAAATATGGCGAGCCGAAAGTCCTCTCGTGTGGATTGGTGGCAGGGGAAGACGAGTGGCCAGCCCTCGGACCCACCCCGCAGGGTGCTGTCTCCCAAAACGGGGGTGGAACTGGGAAAAATCGCACTATCACTACACGATGCCCAAGGCTCTTGCCAACTATAGCCGCAGTCTTGTACTTCTCGCTGCAATAAATTGTGTAGGCTTGTTCTGATGTCAGACAAGCAAGAATATTCACAAAAGCAGCAATATTTTAGTACTGGCGTTAACTCGTGAAAGGGACGTTGTTTCATACTGTTGCGTTTTTACGGGTTCGTGGATTTGAGAGTATTCGATGAAAACACGATGCAGAACAGTAAAAAGCACAATTTATTTACAAAAATCACTATTTACAGCACAGTTCCAAAATTACCTTTAAAAGCGTCGAAAAAATCTACAATAAATACGCTGGAACAATCACCAATCCACTTTCAAGCTATACTGTAAAGATAGCTTCACGGCAAAGCACTATCTCGATTGCTTTCCGTTCACAGAACTCTCGCGTAGCAGCTATTCTCACAACTAATCACACTGCTCGCAACACTTCACAATCTTGCAATGCTCGCAACAGCAACTTCACAATCTCTTCGCAACTAACTCGCAACTCTGCAACTACTAACTCAACTACTTGCAACTAACTAACTCAACTACTTGCAACTAACTAACTCCTCGCTCTCGGACACGCAAGAGTTTATATAGCTTTTCTTTAAGTTCGACACGTTTCGAGAAATATCTCGACAGGAAGTTATTCTAGAAGCTTCCCGATTGGACCATGGGATATCGCCAATTTGGTCGCCAAATGGGCGATAAAGTCGCCAATCTGGCAACCCTACCATACACTATTTTATGGCAACCCTAGTGCTATGCCGAAAAGCTTACATACAGGCGCAACCGCCGAATTTTTCGTAACAATACGTAGAGTTAGTGGAACATTAAAAAAAAAATTGTGTCAGGACTTAATAGTTCATTTTAATGTAATTTTATGTCGGCAAAAAATAATATTTTCTGTAACAATCCTTGAAAATTCTTTCTACTTAGTTTTACTCTAGAATGTGAATCTATGTCATGACTTCCTAAAAAAAGAAGGCATATCATCTACTTACCAAGAGTATTTCCTTCCAATCCTGCTCCGTAGCTTATCACATTATCCTTAAATATCCCTATGTCAGTCTATCTACAGTAAGGGTTCATAGTTTCAGGGTGTATGTGTGTGGGGGGGGGAGAACGGTCAGCCTTTCGTTTAGCTGATAAGTATTTAATTTTAGTTTATGAATATGAAAAACTACTTATTAAACCTTTTGTATTTATCAACATTTTCTTTACTTTTTTATGTTCCTGTAAAACATGTTAAAAATTCATTTAAATCTAGAAAAAAAAAAAAAAAACCTCTACCATTATCAATGAAATGCTTCAATATTTTTTCGCTTTTCTTCGCTCCTCTGAAAGAAAAATTTTTAATTTCCAATCAGTGGAGCGAAGTACAGGAAGGTGAATTAAAATTGAGCTCATAGCATCATGTGAGAAACACTGAACATTTATGAGAAGAAATTAAAAAAAAAAAGCTTTCAGATTTTACATTACGCCCAAAAGGACTTTTTTAATGTTTCGTGTGTTTTATTAAATATCATGTTCTTCGCAACTGAACCATAAAATTCAGTTCAACAGCAATATCGGAAAACAATTTTAAAATCAACATATCTTTGGAATTTCCGATACACACTCTCGAGCGCTGGAGATAATTCCCCCCCGTACAGTGTTGCCATTGCTCGTTTGAGTTTGTTAATCAAAAATTCGCTAAAGTGTTACAAAATATAATATGAAGTCGATAATAAAACAAATTCCAAATTTGGGCTTCCAGATACCCATATTCGGTGGAGGATTACATTATTCAAAATTGGATGGCTGTAGGTACCGTCGTTCTACTACAATGCGAGAAACATATATATATATATATATATTTATTGAGATTCTTCATTATTTAATTTCTTTAAATATAACACGTGGCTCTGATATTTGGTGGCAACAATTTGAAAGGTGACCCAAAATTTATAGTGGACCAACGCAAAATGCCAAAACGAAATTAATAGCCCTGCTGTGCTAACGCCCTTTGCGCTAATAAATGATTAAGTTTGACTTGTTTTGGTAGGAAAAACTTGGAGAGAACAGACTTGGAGAGAATTATTGCTTCCTCTGAACAGAATTAAAAGGTCTTACGAAGATAGCCTGACCTTTTTTTATTATTAAATCAGAATTCGAACATAAATGCAAGTCTGGTGCTTACAAATCAGCCAACCACTTGTGACGATGTAACTTAAAGTAACTGTTAATTCAGATTTAAACTAAGTTTTACTAACCAAGATCTACACAAATGAAAGTTGACTCAAAACTTCTTACCAGGGTAACCACTGGCGGCTCGTAATAAGCACTGTGGAACTGCAGCACCCCCTGTTTCCACTTATTATTATTTTTAATATTTAATATAATGAGCCTTTTTTTCTTTATTTCTTTCTTTATACTTCTACAATATATAATCCTAAAACTTAATGTCAGTAGCCATACTCCAGTTTATGAAAAAGGTACGAAAGTTTTTGTATGGAACTGCGCTTCACAAGGCTGTTCTGCGCAAGCGCGCACATAAAGCAGCACTCGAGCCAGGGAGATAAAACAGCACTGTCGCTCTTGCAGTGCCGAAATTCTGGAAACGTGATTATTTCTTACTCCGCGCATGTGGTATTTGGCTGTTCTGCGCATGAACTCTTAAAAAGCAGCATACGAGGCTGAGAGGGAGAGAGCACTGTCGCTTTTGCAGTGCCGAATCTGGAGTGTCGTTGGGGGCTGGTTCTTTTTTTTTACTCCGCGTTTACTGTGTTTAAAAATCATACACCATATTCTTGGTTAGATTATTTTTCAGCTATTCTATTTGATTCATTTTTTTTCGGTTCTTTTATTTTACAGAAAACTTTAACCATGTCCTTGCATCCTCAAGTAATAAATTCTGTGACTGTAAGTGAACTTCAAGAGCTTTCGTTTTCATGCGCTTGCAATGCTTTCAATATAGAAAAATTTCCTCAGTTGTCATCCAGAGATCAAGGAGAAAATTATTGATCTCTTCGCGCAAATTAAAACAAGAAGAATGGATTTCATTTTTAAATGAATAGGTAAAGCTTGAACTGTAACAATTTAAGTTAAAGTAATTAAGAAATGTTTAATTTTTCTTTTGTAAAATTTCATGGAAGTTTCAAAATAAATTTTTTTTATATACATGTTTATTTCCCTTTACACAGGTTAAAACAAAGGTTAAATTTTTTTAACAGCACCCCCACTAATTTTAGCTACGAGCCGCCACTGAGGGTAACAATTAATATCGTTGTTGGATGCATTGCTCTCAATCTATCGTAACTGGCATAGGGTACTTCCGCTAGTAGTGAGTATAGGTACACGAGCTGGTATACAATTCCAAACATGCCGTTTGGTATAATAGCACTTAAAATGAGCGCAATCTGCAGAAACGTTTATCAGATGAATGCTTTCCTTTTGCAAGGGCGTATTGCCGTAGACACTCTTAATCCTTTTCGCGATTTCTTCTGCAACTTTTATTTTTTTGTTTTTCCTAATGCTCTGCTTTCCATGGGGATTAAAATCTCTCACCGAGGAAAAGGAGAGCAAAAGGCAGGGGAAACAAAGGATGGCACGATCCGGCTAATTTCATCACTGACTCACACGACGGAACTACGGTTGTTCAGTTTTTTTACGTGCGTTCCCTCCCCTTTCACTACACCGTGCAGTAAATGGACCACGAAATGTGTAATTAGCGCAAATCCGCTTTGCTTTCCCTTATATAGTTTTTGGAGTGTGGGATTCGGTGATGACCTCAGCTCTTCAGATAGCATGAATTACTTGGTAGGAGGCATTCTTTCTTACACAGCGGGTAGGCTGTTATTATACCAGGATGCTCTGGCATATAAGCAAACATCATAAGGTAAACGTTCTACTTAACTAATATGAGCAAAATAGCAATTACGGAATATAGTGTTGCTTATCCATCGTTCAAAAAAAAAATAAAGAAAGAAATGAATAAAGCAAATGAAAGTAAGCAAAACTTACAATATCCTAGAAACGCTAATTAAACAAAATGTGGTGTGGACACCACATGACTTCCTTGTATGGCTTACTAAATTATACATTTTTTTTGGCTGCATTTCATAAACTTATCAGGACTGGGTGTTCTGTGCATACTTTTGGCGAACATTGTCGTAACAGTGTCAAAGTCCTGTTCTCGAACAGGGAGCTGAATGCAGCTATATTCGGTGCAAGTGGTAGAATAACTGCACGCAAGAACGGTTTAAAATCCCCTTTTATTAAACGACTATTTACAGCCACTTCCCAACTCGGAAGGGATAACAGAAAATAATGGCCGCACTTGGGTCTAAACTGAACAATCAAATAATTTACAATAAAGTTGGGTAGAAAATTAAGTATCAGAGCTTTAAACGCGAGGTTGGCCTCTATTCTAAACTATCAAAGGTGCGTAGCAAGATTTGGCTAATACTAACGCACTTAGATTACTTCAATAAGTATTAGAGTAACAGCGCTAAGGCTTAGAACTTAAATATTAGCTAGTCAGGTGGACGTCGAACAGAGCCGAAGTGTTCTGAGACTAAAAAGCTCTCACACACTGGAAAGTTCCTTGCTAACCTTTAAATATAAAACCTGGCTCCACTTCAAATTAGCATAAAGCTGAATCGCATGCTCATTCTAACGGGAAGTTGAAATAAGAGTTCACAGGAAAGAGAAATTAACATAAAACTTTGTTAGTTTAACTAAAACCTTACAAACTTATTTCCTCTAATTTCGGTAGAGGTATATTTCTTATTCAATTTATTTAGTTCTCGCTTCGCAGCAAAGCTAAAAATGCATCAAAATTCAAAACATCTTCATTAAAAATTATAAACTACAGAAAAACATAAAACACCAAATACAGTTAAAACAATTAAAAAAACAATTTTTACGATTAAAATTAGAGTTTCCACGCAAAAACAAGCAATTCGGCCAGCGAGCAAGAAGGCAGATTTTTCGGTGCACAAGACTGAAGGTTTACTTTTGGTTCGGCAAAGAGACATTGAAGGTGCAAAAACTGACATAATTCACTATTCTATTGCGTTTCAAATGTAAACAAATAGGAATTCTTTAGGCTTAAATCGCCACTTAAAAGTTGTTTAAAATTGTTGATGATTCCACAACAATTGCATGTAGATTAACTAAAGGCATAAATCCTTAACCGGAACATAAAAAAACTACATAATTCAATCACTTTTAAAGCAAAAATGCACAATTTACTGACATGTAAGATTAAAAAAAATTAAGCTTACCGAGCCAGTTAACAGAGTGGGAATACATATATATTGGTTTTAACATTTTTTTTAATTCTTTGCAACATTTAATGGATTGTTTGAAATTTATTAATTATGAATTTCAATTTTTGGTCTTTCTGAAAATTAAATTTCTTTCTGATGATTTTTCAACAGCTTAATGCGCTAGGCATGTTTATACTTTGTTTTTATTCAACGAAAATTGTTTTGTAATTATATATACATATATATATATTCAATAGGCAAGACTTTCTAAATTTTTTTTTACTTAAAAATAAACAGTTTTTAAATTGTTTTTGTTTTGCTTTAAAATTACTTGTTTTATCTATTGACCTTTAATCAGTATTCCTAGTCTTTTATAGCTTAATTTCTCAAAATTCTAACTAATTTAATTTCTTTTTAATTTCATTTTGAATATTTCACAATATTTGATTTTACTTTTGGTTTTGAATTTTTACCTTTGCCTATATGGATGACGAAACACGAATTGAGTAATTGAAGAGTTAGGCAACTTCCCCTTGATAAGTCTGTCTCCTGCCTGCTCAACCATTATTCACTTATGCTAATTTGTCTTAGATTTAAAAAAATTTTTGAGATTAATTTTTAGGAATTATGTATTTTTAGTTTTTTATTTTAATCGTGGTTTTAAATACGTACACTTAATTTAACTATGCTCTTAGAATTTAAATGATATTACAAATTGGTTCGCAGCAATTAATTTTATTTTTGCAATTTTAAATTAATATTTACTTTTTACAAATAGAGAATATTTGTTAAAATCAAATATATATATTTGTATACAATTGGTGCTGTCAATTGCAGCGAACACGGAGGCGCACAGCTATAGCAATCCTACATACAAAATTTCAACGTTCTACGGCTACTCGTTCTTGAGTTATGCGAGGTACATACGTATCTACGTACGTACGTACGTTCGTAGATACGTACGTACAGAGTGCCAAAGAAAAAATCTCTTCTGAATTCATTTTGAAATCCATTTTTTGAACAAAAACAGTTCTTTATTCTGTCCTTAGGTACAGATTTTACAAAAAAACATTATTCAAATAGTTTGGAGAGCGGTTGAAATGGATTGAAATATGATACCCAAAATTTTTCACGATTACAATACTTCCTTTCCGTTGCACAAGGAAGTAAAAAAACAAAACGCTAATGTATTTATATTTTCATTCTGAGAATTCTAAAGCTGGAAACGCTTACTCTTTTACAATGGAATTCAATGTAATACTGTTTTTATTATTAAAATGAGCTCAGCATTTGAAAGCTATTACAATAAAAACATTGCTTTACCTCAGAGATTCCCAAACTTTTTCTTGCATCGACCCCTTTTAAAAGAATGATTTTCTTCATCGACCCCCTTGCCATCTTTCTAAATAATTAACAGTATACAACTTAATCATAACACAAATAACTGCACATAAATAACTTAAAGATAAAAAAATAGTTTATTATATTAATGTTTAATTATTTTTTGTACTATTATTATTTTTAATTTTACAAATATATGCAAGCTATCACACGCAAAATCACAGATTGCAATTGCACAAAAGTTCCATTATAATCAATATAATGGCTGCGCTTCATGTATTGATGCAATTTTTTTTTAAATATTTGATATAAAAATCGCTTATTTTACATTTTAAATCACCTCGATGAAAAAGATTCAAATTGTTTCTTGTTTCCATTCTTCGTATTTTTGTTATTGTGATTTTTCTGTGTTCTTGCATTTCACTTTTTTACATTGCATGTAACGCATAAAAAACTTAACATATTTAGAGAATATTTTAAATAATTTTAGTCTATTTTTTCTTACATTTATTTTATACAATTTCCCCCTAGTATATGACACAGCTTTTTATCATTAAACACTTGACTATTATTTTTTTGGGGGGGGTGGGAATCGATGGGAACATGATTATCATCAGTGGATCATGAACCACTGCAGGAGCATATTCAGGTATCAACACCTTTATCAACATGGTCTCCTTTTAAAATTTCATCGACCCTCAAGGGTGGGAATCCCTGCTTTACATTACTACAACAATGCTATTTCCTACAAAAATATTAATTATTCTTAGTACACGTAACACAACATAAACAATACAGTACCTACCTATCTTGAAAGTTTTAAATAAGAACTTGTTTTAATTTAATAGGGGTCGATTTTTAGACCTCGTCGACCCCCAAAATCAGTTTTCGTTTATGTCGACCCCTAGAAAACCGATCCCGACTTTACCTAAATGTTATGGTTATGGTTATGATAAAAATATGGTTATGATTAACCCGTAAAATTTGAAGTTGTGAATGGAGTATGGTATATCTGAAGAATGCTTCGATCGTAATATTTTATTTAAATATGTCACTGTTAAAAGAGAATTTCAAATGCAGCAACGAAGCGATTTGTTTTGTTGTTTCAGAGTATCTTAACGTTTCACTGAACAAAGCGATCTTACAAACTACTGATCAAGCGTTGGCTTCACATACGCGTTGAGAAAAACTTATTATTTTAATTATATGCACATTTATTATAATACGCTATTTTTGCATTATCATGGCATATGCATTTATTTATGCTTTTAAGCGTAAAAAATAATTACAATGCGTTACCCGAAAACGACTCCTTTTTTAGTTCGGATAAATGGAGACCGTTTTGCTGATTTATCTTTTATTTGAGCAGAGAATTTAATATGTATTAATAGAAATATATCTTTAGAATTTCATTATTATCCTGCCTATGGCTTTAATTGCTAATAAGTAATTTTCAAAAAGAGAAGCATATCTAATCGCGGTATCTCAGTTTTTATTTCTCTGTCCCAGTTTTTTCCCCCTTCCAAAGCCCTTTGAGACCCCTGTTCTCATTTTTGATGCATAAAACGACAAAAAGAAGCGATTTTATTTATTTATTTTTAATGTTTCGATGAAATTTTATTAGAAAATAGCTAACGCTGTGATAGCTAACTCAAAGCTTTATTCGAAAATTGTTATTATTTTACATGATAAAGAATTTTGCATTGTTCCTTTCCGTAACATTGTGAATTTAGAATAATTCTGCATATTTAAAGAAGGAGAGAATTTTAGATTTCGATTCAATTGGACTTCATGAAAAATGAGAGTCAATTTATCATCTTCATCGTATTTATTACCTACTACAAACGAACAATGCGTAGCGCAGGACGTTAGCCCAGAAGGACTATTAATTTCGTTTTGTCATTTTGCGTTGATTTACTATAAACGGCGAATCACTTTTCAAATTGTTGCCACCAAATATTACTGCCCTGTATTATATTTCAAGAAATTAAATAATGAAGAATCTGCATAAATGTATATATGCTTCTCGCATTGTGACAAAACAACGGTACCCAGAGCCATCGAATTTTGAATAACGTAATCCTCCACCAAATATGGACATCTGGAAGCCCTAATTTGGAATTCGGAATTTGTTTTATTATCTATTTCGTATTTTGTTAGACATTAAAGAATTTTTGATTAACAAACTCAACGATTTCTAAGCGAGAAATGGCAACACTGTACGAAAAGAAAAAAAAAAAAAACATTTTTATCTCAAGCGCGCGAGACTGTGTATCGAAAATTCTAAAGATATGCTCATTTTAAAATTATTTTGCGATATTGCTCTTGAACTGAATTCAATGGTTCAAGTGCGAAGAACATGATATTTAATAAATAAATATTAACTTTAAAATACTCCTTTGAGCGTAGTGTGAATTTTTTTTTTTTTTTTTTTTTTTTTTAGGGGACTTTTTTTTTTAGCATTCGCCACTCCAAAAATAATGGCCATTTTATACGGTAGGCATCTAATATACGGCCACCGTTGCCTCCAATGAGTGGGCAGATAATTTGCATCCATGCCTTCTCCAGGTTTCGAACGCGGACCGTTCAGTATTGCAGTCATCTCCTCTAACCACTATACCGTCTGGGCGGCATCTATTACAAAATAAACCATCGTAAAAGTCTGGAAATATTTTTACCCGAAAACCTTTTCTTCAAAGACTGGCATCCTTAGCCTGTTAACAGTAGTTATATTACTCAAAATCTGCGATTAATATAATAAATAATATTCTTTGATAAATAGGGCGAGTAAAATATTCGCTAGGAACCAGAGCGTAATCCACGCAACTTTGAATAGCTCCTTAATGAGATGGAAATGTCTTTTCAAACGTGTCTCTAAAATCTTTGAAATGTGACATGAAAAAGTCTGTCTTTGTTTAGCTTTCAAGGCTGGTATGATATCCACGTGCTAAGTAATTCTTTATAACCAGACATTCTAAGTTCTGGAAGAGTGGTTTTGTCTTTTTAAGGTCAGGAAGACAGTGTTGGGAGGTTAGCAGAGCCTCCGCAAACAATTTATTGTAGGTTCTTAAGAATAAAAAAAAGGTAGTTGTGATTATATGTTGTATTGGCTTGGCATTTTATTTTTAATAATACTTTAAAGGCAGGTATGGGGAGAAAGAACTTGTTGCCTAAACATTCAGATTCTTTAAAAAACAAGTTTTCTCTTAAAAAAGTAATAAATAACGAGAGTCTAAAAGGTTTTCGGATTTTAACTATTGCTCAGATGGGTTAGGTTAGGATTGATTAGAAGAGGAACTTCAGAGAATATTAAAGAAAATTTATGTCAACTATATTTACAAAATTCAGAAACATTTACATAATGTCTAACGTTTTCCTGAGCATATTCGAAAATGGACATTACATCAAAATACAGGCATTCTTATGCAGTTCGGGATTTATATAATAATTTTACTCACCGGTCATCTCTTGGGCAGAGATTCCAAAGTATATCTGCATATAAATACACTGCAGTCACTTGTTTGTATTATTAAAAAAAAAAAAACTGATGTTTACACCACGTGACTTTCTTGTACGGAATATTAAATTATACGCAATATCTACTCCGTCAATAGCGCATAAACCACAATAGAATAAATGCACTCTTTAAAGTTCACTATATTTGTTTACCATAGCCACACTTCGGCGCTAAGTTTACTTCACAGCGTTACATCTCATTCATTTTATAACTCAAAGTGAGCAAAAATTACAGCATCTGAAGATTTAGAATAAATGCTCTCTTTAAAGTTCACTATACAGGGTGTTTATAAAGTCCCGAACCCATTTTCATGTTTAATAACTCATACAATAATGAATATATAAACAAACTTATGGTATTTATTGATGGAAAAACTTATATATTTTCCTTTTCAGGTTTGAATATCTTTATTTTTGTAAATATCGTCTGCGCGTGTGGTTAATTTCAGATAATTTCATTTTCCAGTCTAAATATCTAAACTTTTCTAAATATCGTCTGCTTATTAATTGCATTTTTCTCCCTTTTGTTTTTGGCAACTATTGCAATGAGACATATTGGAAAACTTCGTATTTCAACAACTAGAAGAGCT
Organism: Stegodyphus mimosarum; assembly: GCA_000611955.2. Taxonomy (NCBI): domain Eukaryota; kingdom Metazoa; phylum Arthropoda; class Arachnida; order Araneae; family Eresidae; genus Stegodyphus; species Stegodyphus mimosarum. The sequence continues at coordinate 226,589 of KK112662.1, forward strand.
TCAGCCACATGTCTTTTTGCAACAAGATGGTACACCACCTCATTGGGGACCATCGTTCGTAGTTCTTTAAATGACCATTTTACAGGAAGATGGATTGTGCGAGAAGGTCCAATCCCTTGGCCACCCAGATCACCTGATATAACGCCGCTGAACTTTTTCCTTTGAGGATTTGTAACGGACAACGTGTACAAGAGGAGAGTATCGAACACTGATGACCTAAAAGCCAAACTTACAACCGCAATAGCCTCTGTGGATGCCGACATGCTTGCCGGTACCTGGCGTGAAATTGCATATCGACTTAATATTATCCTTGAGACGAAGGGGGGCACACGTGGAAGTTCATTGGCAAGGGTCACGTGGAAGTTCATTGACAAGGGTCATGAAACCTTTTGAGTCTATCTAACCATTTATGTTATTAATTTTAATTTATCTTTATTATTTTATGAGTTATTAAACATCAAAATGGATCCGGGACTTTATAAACACCCTGTATTTCTTTACCATAGCCACACTTCGACGCTAAGTTCACTTCATAGCGTTACATCTCATTCATTTTATAACTTAGAGTGAGTAAAAATTACAGCATGTGAAGATTTACCACAAGTTCTATTCAAATGCTATAATAAATCTAAAACGATGTATAAAAGAAATTAAACAAGTAAAAAAAGAACAGTTTTTCACAGACGATTGAACGCCGCTTACCTAATGCGCATGCGCTACTCATTAATTCAGTTCTCACTTCGCGCAAAAATACTCGTACATAAAAATTCAAAATATTTTCATTAAAAATTGAAAAATTTAGAAAAACATGAAACACCAAGTACAATTAAAACAATTTTAAAAAATTTTGTTTTTTGCAATAAAAATTACGATTTTCTCTCAAAATCCAGCTAATAACTTAAATGATAATTCCAGAATGAATCAAGCATAATTTAATTTGCAATAATACAAGAAGACGTTACTTTGTTGTTGCGAAGCTTAGTTTCTCTAGATTGGCAACAAATCCACTATTCTGCTACAAATATGTCCGTTATCATAACCAAAAATTAGGCTTAGCCGCACTTAAAAAACTTTAAAATTGTTGATAATTCCATAATTATTCCATGCAGGTTAACTAAGGGCATAAAAACTAAAAACTTAACCGAAATATAAGAATAACACAATTCAATCATTTTTGAGCAAAAAATGCACCATTTACAAACTTATAAGACTAATGAAACTGAGCTCACTGAGACGAGTAACAGAGTGGACATATATATACATATATTTATATACATTTGGTGCAGCCGATTGAATACGAGGTCCATATCTGCATGTTATAGCAGCCCTTTATACAAAATTTCAGCGTTCTGAGGCTACTCGTTTTTGAGTTATGCGAAATACATACATACATACCTATGTACGCACAGACGCCACGAAAAAAATCTCTTCAGAATCCATTTTAAAACAGTTTTATAATTTTTTTTTGCACGAAAAAAGTCCTTTATTCTGCCCTTACGTACAGATGTCATGCAAAAACATCATTAAATTGCATTCTGTCAAAGAAGATGTCAAAATAGATGTTTTCCTTGAAATATGATAGCCGAAGTTCTTCTCGATTACAATACTTCCTTTTTACTTTACAAGAAAGTAATATGTATTAATTTTTGAACAACAACAACAGAATTGGGAAAAAGTCATTGACCAAAGTTTGAAAAGCTTGGTTTTAGAATCAATATAATTCATTTTACTGTTTTTCTGTTAAGCAAAGTTCGATTAAATAGAGTTCTACTGCTGCAAATTTTGCATTATTTTAGAATTCCGCAACATAATTCTTCTAGTCTAACGTGAGGCGAATTTTCTTTTAGTTACGCGCTATTAGTAGTGTCGAAAGAAAGAAAGGACGCGCAGTTTTCAAAACTGATGAAACAAAAACAAACAAAGAAGGTGTGGTCTTGAGTTGGAATGATTGATAAGACGGCAGGCACCCATTCATATCTTACGTAGCTTGTTCTTTCTTAATTTCAATCTAGTTTTTCCCGTACTGGGATCTACTTCTTAGTCAGTAATTATCTGTTGCTAATTTCCTTATATGTTTCGCGAATACCAAAATAATCTGATTTGGCAAAAGCCTGGGATCACTGACTGCAGTCAGTGATCCTAGGCTTATCATGATATGTTGTTTTGGTGTGATTAATATTAAGAACTGATTGGAAGAAGCAGTAACAAACTACGTGTTGTGAGAATGAAAACAAACTGAATTATTTAGGACATATTTCTAATGGTATTTTTATTTATTGGTAAACGTGTAAAGTATGCTATAGTTTTGTTTAAGTTGAATTCTTATTTTTAATAAAAATGAAAATTCTGATAAACTCTTCTTTTTAAGAAAGTATTTATGAGTTTTCTGGAATAATCACTGTTGCACTCGGCAAAAACAATGTCTAAGCTATATATATAAAACCAAAATTTTTATGCATTTTTTTTGTATTATATAGGCAAACAGGATCCTTGAAATTATATAAAAAGGATGCGTATTGCATTTGAATGAAAAAATGATTTTGTTTACATTTTATCAACCTAAAAGGATTTTCGAACAAAATTTCAAGGATACGAAATCACATTTCATAAACTGAAACTAGTGCTGCAGCAATAGGATACACACTTTTAGATGTAACCCACCAGTTCCGCCTTCTAGAGACATTACGAAATACGACAAATTATAATATTTTTACTTTCTTGTAGAAGTAAAAGAAGTATTGTAATTACGAAAAATTTCGGGTATCATTATTTCATCGAAAATATCCATTTAAACTACTCTCGAAGCTATCTGAACTATGCTTCTGTACGTACATCTGTACGTACGGACAGAATTTTGCCAAAAAGAATTGCAAAATGGATTTAAAATGGATTCAGAAGAAAATTTGTCATTCCGTCTGTACGTACGTATGTATGCCCTGTTAAAAATGTCCCATAGAAACCAGTAAAATTTTTTATGGGTACCCATAAAATTCTATGGGATTCTGTTGACTTTTACTGGTTTCTGTTGGTCTCTGTGGGTTTTTCTTACTGGTTTCAAAATGCCCCATAGAAACCAGTAAAACTTTCTACTCGTACCCATAGAACTCTGTTGGTTTCTACTGACTTTTACTGGTTTCTATTGATCTCTGTGAGTTTTTCTTACTGGTATCATCTGACACCCATACAACCAACATCAATGTCAGAACTTTCTACTGGTTTGTGTTAGTTTATATTGATTTTCACTGGTTTTCTTACTGGTATCAATATAATAGAAATAGATGCCAAATAAATCTTCTGGTGGTTTATATGGGTCTATTCTAATTTTCTAACTGACGTCAATAGACTTCGTCTAAACAATGAAATTAATATGGCAGATGTAAGGTTTATCCTAAGTTTAGTAACAGTTATTTTAAGTTTTGTACCTTTCTTATCTTATTCTAATTTCAGCTTACAATTTCCTGCCAGAATGTAAACTCAGAAACGCAATTAATGCAAATGAGAAAGAGTACTATTTAAATCGATACTTCACCGACTTCGAGAGAGAGAGTCGGATTCCCTGACTAGCGCGTGTTTGCTTTTTGGCTACGTCTCTCTTAGCTATTGCTACGCTCGGCCATACCTTAGGCCCTTGCTTGGCTTCGCCAATTTACTTAATACTTAGGGGCCAACTAGTTAGATCTCTGATAGCTTCGGCTATATATTTCAAATAGCTTAGTTAAGCTAGTTTTAGTTTAAATTATTATTATTTTAAGTTCTAGCCCGAGTGGAGGCTTGTGTAAAGTTCCAAGTAGGAACTGATTGTAAATATACTGAAAAATAAAGGGTTGTGAACCTGTCAGGACTGAGTGTTCGGTGCATCTTTGTGAAACATCTTTGTGAAACTCCTTAAGTCCTGATCTTGAACAGGGAGCTGAATGCAGCTATGTTGGGTAGTAGGATACTGTGATTAAGTTGGAGAATAACTGCACTTGAAAAGGATTTAAAATCCTCTTTTATTAAATCAATATTATTTACAACCACTTCCCAACTCGGGAGGGATACAGAAAGTAAAAGACCGCACTTGGGTCTAAAATGAACAATCAGCTAAATTTAAAACTAAAAATAAATAGAAATTAAATTAATCTTTGCTCACAGAGCTATACGCGGAGTTGGCCTCTGACGAAATGGTGCGTAGCAAGAATTACTAATACTAGCGCACTTGAATTTATTTCAATAAGCAATCACGTAGCAAGCACCATGGCTTAGAATTTAACTGCTAGTTGGTCAGGCGAACGTCGAATAAAATGACCGTGATCTGAGACTAAAAGCTCTCTCACAATGAGAGGTTTCTACCTTTTGCTTAAGTAGAACTTGGCTCCACTTCAAATTAGCATAAAGCTGAAAATGCGCGCTTCTTTTAACGGGAAGTTGAAACTGAAAAGAGATAGAAAGATTTCAATTAAAATAAAACTTTGTTAGTTTAACTAAAACCTTATATACCTTCCTTAAGTCTTATGTGTTTTGTTCACGCACTTAAGCGATTATTCGCTTGTTAGTGTTCGTGGGGTTTTAAGTTAGAACTTTAGGATTAAATAAGTAAAACCCCACACAGTAAACCAAAATTCATTGGTATTCTTGTTGTCTACTGATTATTTTAAATTATTTATTTATTTATGTTTATTTCATTTATTTGGATGCTGTTGGAAATAAGGTTATTTCTCTTTTGTAAACAACAGAAAGCTTTAAAATTAAAAAACATACCGTAAACACTCTCGACTCCACCTCTTCTCTAAGACAATCAGTATGTCTAAGAATGAAAATATGATCTCTTTTAAGACCATCAGAGTAACTTGGAAACTCAGGCAAATTTTTTTTCTTGATCCTCTGTACGTACGTAAGTACCTACGAACGTACGTAGATACGTATGTATCTCGCATAACTCAAGAATGAGTAGCCGTAGAACGTTGAAGTTTTGTATATGGTACTGCTATAGCATGTACTTATGCATATCCCTTTTTCGTTGCAATCAGCTGCACAAATCGTATATAAATACATATGTTCTCACTCTGTTACCTGGCACAGTGAGCTTATTTTTTTTATTCTTCCATGTTGGTAAATTGAGCATTTTTTGCTTTAAAATTAATTGAATTATGTGGTTTTTATGTTACGTTTAAGGTTTTTATGCTTTTTGTTAATTTGCATGAAATAGTTGTAGAATTATCAACAGTTTTAATAGTTTTAAGTCAAGAAATTTAAAAGTTTAAGACGAGTTAAGCCTAATGAACCGCCATTTGTTTACATTTGAAAACTTAGTAGAATAGTGAATTAAGTCAGTTTCTGCAACTTCAGTGTCTTTTTGCCGAGTGGGACCAAAAGTAAAGTTTCAGTTTTGTGCATCGAAATATCTGCCTTCTTGTTCACTGGCCGAATTGCTTGTCTTTGAGTAGAAACTCTAGTTTTCACTGCAAAAATGTTTTTAAACTGTTTTAACTGTATTAAGTGTTTTATGTTTTTCTGTATTTTACAGTTTTTATTGCAGTTCTTTTGAGTTCTTATACATTTTTACTTTGCCGCGACGTGAGAACTGAATTAATTGAATGAGAACTATACCTGCAATGAAATTTGAGAAAATAAGTTTAAATGAAATGCAGGAAAAATGTGCATAACTTAATAAGACGCACAAGGAAGTCATGTGGTGTACATATCAGATTTTTAAATCAGTAAACAATTTTCAAAAATTTTAATCGTACTGAAAATTTCTTTTGTCTGTTTTAACGCCGAATAATGGTTATGGTTTTTTGAGAAAAAAATCCGATCTGAGTAAAATAAGATGTTGCCAATCCAGGCAAGTAAACTTCTTATCTGTAGAATAAAGTGAGCCATTTCACAAGTACAGAACTTCTTTAAAGTACTCTTTGTAATAATACAGTACGTATTAATTAATAATACAGTATTTAATAATTAATTTATGATGGTTTGAGAAGGTTAGTTACTTTTAAAGGTTTTATATTTTTGGTAAAATTGATGACATTAAAACACTTCGAAACTCGAGCAAAACATCGTCTCGAATTACAGACATTTCAAACACATTTACAACTTTTTATCTCTTCTGCTTGACTTGAAAATGTCTCCTGCCATTTGCGTTAAAAATAGAATCTAATAGTACGATTGATTTTCGTAAGGATGTAGGATTTAAGAAATTTTTAGTTTTATAAAAACAAATTACATTTAATTAGAACAGGTTTTCTTAAACTGTGGGTCGCGACTCCCATGGGAGTTGCGGGACCTACAGCAGGGGTCGCGAAAAATTTTAGCAGTTTTGATATTTCTTTAATAATTTTACAAATTACCAAATAATTTTACACAATGTATCTGAAAATAGATAAAGGTAAGACAATACAGACGAAGAAAAAACGAAAACGTTTCAACGCATTCTTTTTATAATATAAAAGTTCACTTTACTTGCTGTGACGCTGGTTTTTCGCCTGTTACTTATTTAAAATTTTTACATTATTCTGTGTCTTAAAATTAATGGGTTGGAGGGAAAGTTCTGTCGTATATTAAATAGGCAGGTGATTTTTTTTGTAAATAAAAAAAACATCTGGCTAGTGAGTCAATCGGAATTTTTTTTGTTTTTTTAGCTGCTGTATAATATAAAAGGTGCATTTTTTTAACGTTCATCATTTACTTGTGATATTTAAAGTGAAAAACATGTCAGTAGATAAAGTGCATTTACGACACTGCATTTTATATGAATTCCAAAAAGGAAGCAACGCATCGGTTGCATGTAAAAATTTATGTGTGGTATTTGGAAAAGATATTGTAAATATTCGTACTTGTCAAAGATGGTTTAGCAAATTTCTTTCAAGGGACCTGAGCCTCAAAGAAAGTGATCGATCTGGACGACCATCCAAGATCGATAATGATGTTTTGCGATCCATGTTGGAAAATAATCCACATTTAACAACTCGAGAAATTGCAGAAGAGTTTGGCATTCATCATACAACTGTTGGAGATCATATTAAATCTCTTGGGTTTGTGTCAAAGCAAAGTGTTTGGGTTCCACATGAACTAACGGAAAAGAATTTGTCTGATCGTGTAAGAATGTGTTCATCACATCTGATTAGACACAATGTCGAGCCGTTTTTGTACAGGCTGGTTACTGGAGATGAAAAGTGGATTCTTTACGAGAATATTAAGAGAAAATAATCTTACTGCAAACCAGGAACATCATCAGCAACGGTTCCAAAGCCAAGTATTCATCAACGAAAAGTACTGCTTTGTTTGTGGTGGGACAGGAAAGGTCCAGTGTACTACGAGTTGCTGAAACAGGGAAAAACCATCAACGCGGATCTGTACTGCAATCAGCTGGATAAATTGAATGCAACTATCAAAGAAAAAAGGCCAGCATTAGCATCCAGAAAAGGAATAGTGTTCCACCACGATAATGCTTGCCCGCATACTGCAATGGTGACACAACAAAAACTTAATGCGTTAGGATGGGAAGTCCTTAGTCAACCACCGTATTCACCTGACATTGCACCATCTGATTATTGCCTGTTCAGATCTCTGCAAAATTATCTAACGGGAAAAAATTCACGTCTTTTGAAAGTGTTTCTAAGGCAGTTGCTGACTATTTTAACTCCAAAGATGAGAACCTCTACAAAACAGGAATTCACAGGTTACCTGAAAGATGGCAACAGGTTGTAACAAATAACGCAGCATATATAATTGATTAATATTAAACACATATTTTTATAAATGAATTCAAATGTTTTCTTTAAAATACGACAGAACTTTCCCTCCAACCCATTAGAAATTACAGTTAATGACCTAAAATTGCAATAGTTTATTACAATATATTGAGAATTTCACTCACGTGTGTATGACGGATTTCCGCAATGCTGAGGTCTCACAAAATTTTCGTAAATATTATGGGGTGCTGGTCGCAAAAAAAAAAAAATTCTCAATGATAGAAAGGGGTCGCGACTACAAAAAAGTTTAAGAAGCCCTGAATTAGAACAATGTTGAATACAATAGAGTCGCGAAAACAATCTCAGTGATAGAAAGGGGTCGCGACTACAAAAAAGTGTAAGAAGCCCTGAATTAGAACAATGTTAAAAAATACAATAGAATCGCGAAAACAATCTCAGTGATAGAAAGGGGTCGCGACTACAAAAAAGTTTAAGAAGCCGTGAATTAGAACAATGTTAAAAAATACAATAGAGTCGCGAAAACAATCTCAGTGATAGAAAGGGGTCGCGACTACAAAAAAGTTTAAGAAGCCCTGAATTATAACAATGTTAAGAAATACAATAGAGTCGCGAAACAATCTCAGTGAAGAAAGGAGTCGCGACTACAAAAAAGTTTAAGAAGCCCTGGATTAGAACAATGTTAAAAACTACAATAGGGTAGCGAAAAAAATCTCAATGATAGAAAGGGGTCGCGACTACAAAAAAGTTTAAGAAGCCCTGAATTAGAACAATGTTAAAAACTATAAGTCTATATTACATTTACATTTTAATACGAAAGGTTAAGAAATCCAAATTTCTGGCACAAAAGATCCATATTTGTCTCTCGAACGGTATTTATACGCGTTCCCTGTCATTTATCTGCTTATGAATTTTAAGATCTGTTTAAAAACTATAAATGATGTGGATTTTATTTTAGTTCCAGAAACTTAGGCGTGGGAGAGAGAGAGAATGTTTCATTCAGCTCACATTTCTCACTGCCGAAAGAGGAATTTTCATTATCCGACGTCATGTCTAGCCGATCTGACGATACAAGACTGGCAAAAAACTAATTTGCAGTAGTTTCATGCATGCCTTATATTTGCGGTTTTTTCTAATTTAGGATTGCTAATACGAAGCGAACACTAACTTGCTCTTTCATCAATCCAAAAAGATATGTGGTGTCCATTTCACAAAACAATTTTCGTTGAACGTCATTTTGTTGCGTTTGAAGCAGGAATTTTATGCTAAGATTTTATATTTATTTCAAAGCATCGACTTCTTGAACATGCGTAAGAGAGGACAACCAGTGACCCAGCGGAAAAGTCGCTGAATAATGATAGTTCGGCCCAGGATCGAATGAATATGCTGGCTGCAAGAGCGTTTTCATGGTTTTCTCCATGTGTAACGCGGATACGAGTCAGTTCCCATGAGAAAGTTCTCTACAGTTTTGAGTTTTGCCATAGTCAAATAAAACTAATCTAGAACATGTGTAAGAAGTTAAACTTATAAGGTATTTCTCACGCCTTTCTTAGCATGCCTTCGTGGTGTAATGATCAGCACACTCGGAGCGTATTCGAGAGGTTCGTGGTTCGAGTTCTGGAGCGGGAATTGCTCATTTCTTCGATTTCCCTGCTTCATAAAAAGCCTAATGTCTATGTATGGTATTTCTTCCCGCCTTCTTCGCTCTACAGTGGCTCCCGAACAAAAAGTGGCTCCCGATTCTTCACCGCCAGGATTTGGCGACTAGGTCCGCTGATCCCCAGTTGCCCTTTAAAAGAGAGAATATGGAAGGTATTTCTCCCGCCTTTCTTAGCATAGGTGTAATGATCAGCACACTCGGCGCGTATTCGAGAGGTCCGTGGTTCGAGTCCCGGCCAGGGTATTGCTCATTTTTCTGCTTTCTAAAAATACCTAATGTCTCTACAAACTTGCCGAAGCTTTTGACAGAGGTACTTCAGGATAATTTACATATTAAAGTACTCAAAAAGTTTAATTAATTTTTAGTTAATTTTGATTATAAGAGATCGCGGTTACAAGAAACAAAACATTTCTTTTTCTCAATTTATACATCGAGAATCGACTGTAGTAGTGAAATTCTGTTACTTCTACAGCCAAATTCAATTTCGAGCCATCTATGTATCTCTATTTTGTAGTTTTTGACCAACAATATAGTCGTTCTTCACATGGAGGGGGAGGGAGAAAACTCTTTCTAAAAGACACAAAAAGTAGTCCAACAGTCAATAATTATACGAAATTATAATGAGAAATCAATTCTTCTAAATCATCTCTTTCGAAAGTCATGGCGTAGCGAGCAAGCATTTTTTCTCAAAACCATGAGTTTATGCCCTAGAGCTTATGGAATACTTTTTTTTAATAAACTTCTCTTCCCTAAATAAAAAAAAAAAAAAAAAAAGAAAAAGGTTAACTTAATAGTACAAGAAAAAAAAAAAAAAAAAAAAAAAAGGAAATGGTTGGCGAAGTTGGCCGATAAAAGGGAACAATACTGTTAAGTGGTTCTGTGCAGAACTAAAATAAAGTTCTAACAGAAAGAAATTTAGAAAAGCCTTCCTCTTCTCAAACATGGCTATATCTGCTCCCCCCCCGATACCAATCAGATAAATAGACAAAAGCGGTATTGGTACTTTAAGAGAAGGAAAAGTAATTTGACCTTGTTATATTGGGATACGATGACGTCAAATCATGTCTTTCATGTTTGTGTCAGAAAACATAGAGGTATGTAACAACCTGTCGGAGAGCTATAAAATCGTAATGTGAGGTATTAAAAAATTGTAGAAAATCGCATAATTAATATCTTACAATCTCTTTGGTTTTAAAAGAGGGCAAAAGGATTTTATACTTAGGAAAATTTCGAAATAACGTAAGATTTAGATTTTTCGGTGTTCAAATTTAAATTTAATTTAAAAATAATTGTTGGAGTTATACATTTTTTAAAGGGGAGAAAAAAATGCTAGAAAAAATCTCTGGAAAGAAAATTTCTGGTCTTGTTATAAAATCGTAAAATTGTTTATTAAGAAAATTGTATAGGATGGTTTAATAAGTATTTTCGAATTATTCTTATTTTAGAAAAAAAGTAAGGATGGGAATTTATAATCTACGAAAATGTTAAGATGATATGAAACCTTTTTTTATCTGATAATTTAAAAGATTAGGTATATAATTACTAAAACAATCGATAGATTTTTAAAAAATTGCCTACAAATGGTAAATAAATTAGAAATTTGGAAAAAATTTCATCCGAAATTTATTATGCAATCTCCCATTAATGATTGAAATTCTGAGATGATCATTAACCGATGATACATCAAAAATTGCTAAAATATCGCTTTAAAATAAATGTCATCTAAGTCAATCTTTGAAGAAATCGTTTTGCAGAGAAATCCCTTTTGAGGATTTTTCTAAATTTCGTAACCCTAGGCCTTTCATAGTCTCTGGGATTGCAAATGAAAACAACCCTTCTTCACTCCACGCAAAAACTTTTTTGAATATTATTTTAATAATAAAAAAAGGGAGTTTTTTATTAGATGGCAACGGCCAGCATTGATTTTATTTGATATGAGAAAGATTATAAGTGTATGATTTTTTTTTGTTGTTGTTGTTGATTTCCATTGCAAAAATATTGTTTTTTAAAAACCGCAATCTTTACGATTCCTGACTTGAAAGAATTCATGTTTCAAATTGTGTATATAAATATTTTTTCTTATATTAAGAATTTATTTGAACTTGTTTAAAACATTTATAAGACTAACTTTATGCCTACACCTTAGGTTTAATGCCTAGTGTTTAGATCTAAATACCTAACTTCTAGAGAATCTAAAGAATAAGACAGCAATTCTTATTAAAACTATTATACTTATGTACACTGCGCAAAAAAAAAAGAGGGGAAACAATTTTATATCTCCCTTTTTACTGGGCCGATTGACGAAATTCAAATTGCGTTTTCCATGTCTCGAAAGCGCAACTTAGGATATATATTAGATTTATATATAGCTTTGTTCTAATATAGGTACTTTGACATAAAATGAGACTTTTTCTGAAATAACATACCTTGTTTTTCCCTATTTCGATTGCACGACTCAAATTATGCCTAAATATTAAATTTTGTAAAATTTGTAGCAAAATTTACGGAGAAATTAAAAAGTTTAACTTGCTGTATTTTTTTCAGTTTTCACCAAGAATAATTTACTTAACGAACTTCTTAATTTATAGCAAGCTATTTTCCTTTTCTTTTTTTCGTTGCAGACGAGAGGAAAAAATGTTCTTATTCATACTTTCAAATCATTGTAACAAAGTGCATAAACCACATTTATGTTACTATCGCTTTTAAAAATATGACAAATTTCAAAGTTCGCAAATATATAAAAACACGTATACCTTAGGAAATTTTGAATAAAAAACTAATTTTTTGCAGGTATGCTTAGGACTACGTCTACTTTAAGATAATGGTAAAGATTTTATAGTTTATAATTCAAAACCTTTTTCTAAAAATTTATAAAAATGATTTAAAAATACAAATTTTAAAAATAAATCATAAAAAGTGGGCGAATTTTATTTGGAATGAACTTAAATTTCGATCTGTGTAAGAAGGAATCAAATAAGTTTCATAAAAAAGAGATATTAATAAACACATACTAAACTGAATTACCATGGAGGAGCTAAAATTTTGAGAGCTAATTTTCTAAAAAACTACTCGTGTGAGTTTTACAAAACTTAAAGAGTTTGGCATAATTTGAGTCGTAGAATCGAAATATGGAAAAAAATTGGCATGTCATTTCAGAAAAAGTACGATTTCGTGTCAAAATATCTATATTTGAATAACGTTGTATATAAATCTAACAAATATCCTAAGCCACGCTTTCGAGACATGAAAAACGAAATCTGAATTTCATCAATCGGCCCAGTAGAACGGGAAATATAGAAACTGTCTCTCTCTCTCTTCCCCCCCCCGCAGTGTACATGAATTATAATATTATTTTACTAGCCGCTGCGCGGCCAGTCTTCGTCTGGCTTTAAAGTGTACCAGAAAAATTCCTAAAGAGAACACCAAACATTAAATTTGAAAACTGCACAGAATTTTACTCTGCAGAACAATTTTATCGAAAAAGAAACAAACAACAACGGAAAAAAAAATTCAGTTAAAAATGCATTACATATAAAAAGCATACAACGAAATAAGCAATATCCCTGAATACAAATATTAATTATCCTAATAAATAAATTAACCAACTTCCCTTTGCAAAATCTTAAGAACTCAAATGGTATAAACAGATTAAGAACTTAAACAGATTAAAAAATATCATGCAAAACTTTTTTATAATTAAAATTATATATAATTAAAACATAATAAATATTACAATAAAATAAGCAATATTCCTTGATACAAATGTTTATTATCCTAATAAAGTAATTAAACAATTTACCGTTGCAAAAAGAAACAACTTTTTAATTTCTTAAACTTTTCAGTCTCTTAAAAACAGTAACATAAGAAATACGATGAAAAATTGTTGCCAAACCGAAATTTTTAAAAGAATAAAACTATTCAAAATGATGCAATTTCATCAAAAATCTATCAACAACAATAAGAAAGGAAAATTGTTGCCAAAACTACATTTTAAAATATCTGAGATGTGAGAAGTGTATTCGGAAGCTTCATTTAAAAAATTAAAAAAAAAAATATTATTATTTTTTCAAAATTCCTTTTTTAAAAGGAGTCGAAAGGATTAAAGTTCAACGTGTCCAAAAATCAAAGGAAAATAAACGGCATATTTTTTAAAATAAGTTTTTTTAAAAAAAAATCCGCTGAAAAGGTGTTAAGCTCACCTTCCTAAATAAATTCGTATTGAATCAATTTATTGAAATACGAAATTTATTTTTTAAGTCCGTAAAATAGCTAAGTATCTACGCTTCACGACGATATAAAACAGACGATATAAAGAACAGCAATATTTTGTGGGTCAGTGGCCAATAACTTATACATATGACAATAGTTTTTTCCTTTATACCCCTTATTAATGCAGGTTCATTTCAGTTTCTAGTGTAAAAATGTAAATACAAATTTTAATGGCATATGTCTTAAAATTGATGTTCGCTATTTTTTAATCAAATACCTCAATAATTAATCGATGAACCTATGAAAATAATGTTCATTTCTTAAGTAACGGGAAATTTTCTAAAACTCTTACGATAAACCTTTTCGATTTTATCGTTTTATTTAGCGCGCCAGGCGTTAAAAATCGATGTTTAAATATCGTAATTACTGAAGGAAAATAGTTTGTATTCATGCTTTCAGGTTTTTCAGTATAGTTTAATTGTTTTATATGCAGCTGAACTATAATTTCCTAAACTGTCGTTATAACTTCTTAGAAATTTATGATCTAATTAAAAAAATAAAATAAAGAACTTGAAAAAATGTTATTGTTTTTAAAACTTATAATTGTTTGTTCTTACTGATTAGCAATAATAGAACAGAAAAGTTTTTCATTTGTAGATTTCTATTGGAGCAAAGTTATTCAAAGAAGGATTTTTAGCCACTTTAAGATGTAAAACCTGTCCGGTTTGGGAAGAACGCGAGAAAAAAAAAAGAACAGGATTATTTATTTGATTCTTCAGACCTTGTTTGGGAATAAATCGCGATAAAAGTGTATGGTTTTACGTGATTGCTGGTTGCCTTGACATTCGTACTCAACATTTTGCCCTTGCTCCCCTTTTTTAATTTGCTTTCTTCCACAGAGCAGGTAGCAGAAATATATTCTATGGATAATTCATTTGAACTTGAATGACACGAAGGGGTTGGAAAGGTTGAACAATTTATTACTTTGTCCTTTCCTTTTACAGTGAGGTGTAATTTGCGAGGTAACGATCTTGTGACTGCAAATGCATAATATTATGGATTTGGAGGTTCTTATTGTTGAATTAAAAGAATTATGATGTCAGAATTACATTCACATTCTTCTCAGGATAAACTAAGATAACAACCAGGAAATGAAATGAAGTTGATTTTTATGCATGAGCGTTTTCAATTCTAATCTTAATGAAAATTTAGATAAAATTTTGCTGCAATTTAGACAATATATTAGAATGCAATTAACCAAAGAAAAGGGTTTCCTCATTACGTTATATCCGAAAGCCGGATAACCGAAGAAACTAAGTTCCTTGTTCTGCTGTATCCGAATTTTCATTTATCAGAGCTAACGTCGCTTCGCATTACCTCGGATAACGGGAATTTTATTTTATTAGCATATCTAGGATACTATTTATCTTAAAAAATAACCAGCTGTATAGTCTTTGCTTCAAAACGTGGCCGTAATATAATATTATCATCTTTTTAGTCATTTATATAGAGAAAACATATAAAATATACTATATAAACAGCATAAAATACCGAAACAATTTTTAATTGCAGTACCAGTTTTCTTATAACTGTATGAGTAGTTAATAAATTTACTATTTCTGATTTTAAATGCGCTGTTACGAATTTCGTTTACATATAAATAATTTTATTGAAATTGTATATAAATTGTAGTATCTCTTGTATAATGTAACATGAAAGGACTTAAGAATGTAAAGCTTCTCCTGGAAAAATAAGATTGCAGGGGCAAGTCCATTTAACATTGATGTAAATAGCGGCGATGGTTTTGGCGACTCATTTTTGTCGCCAAATTTGGTGAGAAATCGTCAAAAGTCCCCATCATATGTCGAAATTTTGGTCCGATCTCCATGAAACTGTAATTGGTCCGATCTCTAGCTGACTGCATATAAGGTATTTCTTCCACCTTATCATCATGCCTTCGTGGTGTAGTGATCAGCACACACGGCGCGTATTCGAGAAGTCCACGGTTCGAGTCCCGGAGAGGGCATTGCTTATTTCTTCAATTTTTCTTGTTTCTAAGTTCTAAAATGATTCTAGAAGTGGCGCCTGAACAAAAAAAGGTGGCGGATGATGATTCTCCACCACCAGTGTTTGACGATTGGGTCCCCTAATCCCCAGTCGCCTTTTAATAGGGGAGTATATAAGGTATCTCTCTCGCCTTCTTCGCATGTCTTCGTGGTGTCATTGGAAGCATACTCGACGCGTATTCGAGAGGTCCATGGTTCGAGTCACGGCCAGGGCATTGTTGATTTTTCACATCTCTCCTGCGTCAAAAAATACCTAATGACTCTACAACTGTAACTGCATCTGGCCTTATGTAACTATAACTGTGTATGCCTTCCAACAATCGAAGGTACTGGACATCTGGATAATCGAAGATAGTTGGAAAAAACTATATAAGACTGGAGAGAGTATGAATTTTCAGTTTCAGTTTAGAATTGAGTTCAGGCTTTAACTCAGAGTATTGAAAGATCAATGAGCGAGCTTAACGCATTTGGAACTTTCTGTATTGTCTTGCGTTTAGCATTCTTTATAGTTTAAAGTAGCGAGTACTGATTGTGCTCTGTCATAGTGAGAGGAGCTGTACCAGTACTTTTGGAAAAGTTCCAGAAATGCAAAGTATTCTTTTATGAAAATAAATTTCATCAAGTTATCACTGGTTCCGTGTGCATTCAAGCCATTACGAACGAACACTCATGTAACAACTAATAAGGAGAATATTAGCTTTAATTTGTTTTCGGACAGATAATATGTAATTCTTTCTTTAGACTAAGTAAATCTAAAACGATAACTATTTTAGTTAATTACTATTATTTAATTTTGTGCGCGTGTTCTGCATATTACATTTTGAGCAATAACATTTTAATAGTTTTATTTTAGGGCAGATATTTTTATCTGTGAAGACGTTAGATTTGTAGTCATAAACTCGTAAATGAATCTCATCGCTGAAAATGAAAGTTTTCCAGTTATTTATGGTCCAAAATATGTATTTTGTGGGCCAAAATAATCGTTTTTGATTCATTTGGCGTGTCAAAAGTTGTTTTTCAATTGGCTTTCTCGTCTTCCGGCCAACAGTGAGAAATCTATTCTACACTTTGAAAGATGGATATCTATACCAATAGATAACAGATCTCTTTTAAAATATTTGTTAAGTTTTTATTGGATTAATAATGCCAGTGCAAGTTAGGAATCTATCAGATTTTGGAGTAGTTTTCGTTTTCCTTCCACATTTGCCTTTTCTTTCTGGAAAAAATTACTCAGTTTCATTGTGGCTCCTCAGAATTCGAAAAATGCTCGATTTTGTCGTTAACGGGCATTGTGTAATAGTAGTTTGCTTATGGTTTCGTTCGGCAGCATGGAATTGTTTTGTTGTAGCACTGTTATAATTAATGGCTAAAGAGTTAGATAGATTTAAGAAGCAACGTACCTACCATAGGGGGCAGATCATGTTATACTTATTAATAAAAAATAATTCAAAATGTGGTCCGAATAAGCAATTAACTTCAAACAAAACAACAAAACAATTTCAAATCTTTAGAACAGCCATTTTCATTTGTTTTAACAATAACAATGGTAAAGAAAAAAAATGAAAATGGCTGTTCTAAAGTTTTGAAGTTGTTGTTTAATTGCTTATTCGGACTACATTTTTGAATTATTGGTGCATCGTTTTGAGAAATTGTATGAACCAATTGATGTCTGTTTTTCGGAAATCGTTGGAACCCTCGAATGTGGGGTAAGTAATAATATTTAGTTTAGAGAATTTGTTGATAATAGTTTATTTGAGTTTCGAAGAAGTTAAGTGAAATTGCGTAGTGTAATAGTAGTTTGTTTGGCGTTTCGTTCAGCAGTATAGAATTGTTTTGTTGTAGCCCTGATATTACTAATTGCAAAAGAGTTAGATAGAAGTTTTAAAAAAATTATCTAGTTCCATATGTGGCTCCTCAGAATTCGAAAAATGCTCGATTTCCCAACCCCAGCCGCAGATACAATATTTCTTACAAGCATGGATGTGTGAGTGTTAAGTGAAATAATCATTGCTCTCTTTGTAGCCTTTTAGAATGCAAAACGTATTAAAACTGATGATGTCATTACAACTGTGACATCATCAGTTTAGTCTATCATCAGTCTAAATTGTAAAGATGTCACTAAAACTAAAGAATGCAAAGCGTACTTAAAAAGTATACAAAAGTTAACTTCCTCTTCTCGCAGACACAAACTAAAAAATGGTGCAATATCTTAGTTTATTGTCTAAACTAGTTCTAACTAGTCGAAAGCAGACATTCAGACGACACTAAGGCAGATAAAGCTACTTTGATAGATCTGCTGGCAACCAATTAAAAATTTTGCTGAAAACAGCACTTTCTTCCAATTAATTTGCACAATCTATATATATATAAAGAAGAAAGTTTGTTTTTTTTTGTCTTCTAATAACTCAGTCACTACTATAGCTATCGTCATCAAACTTTCTACAATTTTTTTCTGGGTTCTGGAAAAGATCGACGTCTACTTTAGTCCCCCCCCCCCAAAAAGCAGTAGTTAAAATCAGAGATATTAACTAAAAACTCGGAAAAACGATAATTTTCGCCCTCATTTTTCCGAATGGAAACATTCTCGCAAGCTGGAGATTAAAATCGGCTTATTTCGAAAGTTGTTGCCACTGCTCGCTTTCAAATCATAGAGTTTATTAATAAAATATTTCGAAGTTTTACGATGAAATAACAATAGCATTGCCGAACATTAAATACATTATTCCCGATTCCAAAAATTCCCGGGAAGCCATTTCGGCTATTCCCATCTTCGTACGACTTTAATCAGCCGAAATGCTAATAAAAAACTCTGAAAGCGCTAATTTTCGCACTCATTTTTCTGAGCATCAACAGTGTCACGAGTTGGAGATAAAAATGCTGTATTTCGAAAAGTGTTGCTACTGCTCGCTTTAAAATCGTAGTGTTTGTTAATCAAAAATTTGTAAGTTTTACAAAATCTATATACATATAAAGAAGAATGTCTGTTTGTGTGTTTGTTTGTTCGCGTTACTGATTTCTGATCAATTACGATAAATGTTTTGCCATATTTAATCGACTAAAATTGAATATAGGTGAAATATTGGTCAGAAATTGAGCTTTTACGACCATTTGATTAGAAAAACGAAAATCATTAAAAACGGCGTGCCATTGTTGCTGATAAAATTAGTTTATTTTTCTATCGAAATTGTTTATGTGGATTCCATATCGCAACAGACTAAAAATGTATGACTGTGAATCGTATTTTTTGTATTGTTATTAGAGAAGGATTACAGTGGTATCGTTTTCTCTGTTGTTAGATGTATTACTCTCAATCTAACTTCACTGGCATCTGGTTCTTCCGCTAGTATAGTATATTTTATAGAAAACATAAAACTACTAATTTCACTTGAAGATTTCTTTTCTAGAAATTTTTACTCTATAATTTAAATCGTGCTACATAAACTAGATATGTTTCAACCATATATGCGTGTGTTTGTTTTATGTAGCTTAGAATAAAGTTTTGAGCATAAAACACACGTTTTTGTAAATAAAGTTCTATGACGCAAGGATATAATTTTAAAAATTATAGCATTCTACCAAAACACATGTGCAAGACATTCGTGTAACAAACAAAATGGAAATGCACGCGTAATTATATATTGTTGTAAATCTTCTGTTGGTAAATATAAAATATGCATTTCCTTAAAAGTTTTGAATTTAAATATTTCTGAGATTACTAACATTTCCTCCTTTATTTTCCTCATAGAAAAGGCAAAACAAATATCAATCAAGTCCGTACATACTTTTAAGGGTATTAAAAAAAAGTTAGTAAGCAATCAAAGGAAAAATTGTTTTGCACATGTACTTCATAAGGAAATAAAGTTATTTGGGAAAAATATTGCCAGCTAATCTAAACGGTATATGAAATTAAGTAGAGAACGAGCCATTGTTATTCTTTTCTTACATTTATTTAGTGAAAACCTGAATTGTTTATCTATTTCCTTAATACAAAATGGAAACTACTTTACAAACAGAAGAGTATCTACAGACGATTATGATTAAAAGTCTTAAAATTTAAACATATGCAGTGAGAAATTGTAATTAAATTTGTGAAAATCTTGCAGAAGCATATTTTATATGAATTATAGCTCTTTTCCATATTGAAAATACATGTTAATTCTCTTTATCTATTAGTTTATAGAAAATGGAAAAGAATCTTTCTTAAGTTGCTTTATTAGCCCAAAGGAGCGTTAGTTCAGAGCGGTTATTAATTTCATTTTGGCATTTTGCGTCGATTCGCTGTAAATGTCCGTATCACTTTTCAAACTGTTGCCGCCAAATATTATTGCCTGTGTTGTATTTAAAAAATTAAATAATGAATAATCTGCATAAATGTACGTATGTTTCTCGCACTGTGATAAAACAACGGTACCTAGAGCCATCCAATTTTGAATAACGTACTTTTCCACCCGAATATGGGCATCGGGAAGCCCAAATTTAGAATTTGTATTATTATTGATTTCATATTTTGTAACACTTCAACGAATTTTTGATTAAGAAGCTCAACAATTTCAAAGCGAGCAATGGCAACACTGTACGTTGGGAAAAAAAAACATTTTTATCTCGCGCGAGATTGTGTATCGGAAAATTCTAAAGATAGACAAATATTATCGCCGTGTGTTATAAATTAATCAATAAAGAATATGCATAGATGTATGTATATTTCTCGCATTGTGATAAAACAAAGGTACCTAGAGCCATCCAGTTTTGAATACGGGCATCTGGAAGCCTAAATTTGGAATTTGTTTTTTTTTATCAATTTCATATTTTGTAACACTTATAAGGTATTTCTCCAACCTTCTTTGCATGCCTTCGTGGTGTAGTGGTCAGCACGTTCGATGCGTAACCGAGAGGTCCGTGGTTCGATTCCCGGCGAAAGCGTTGCTCATTTTTCATGTCTCCTGTTTCGAAATAACCTAATGTTTCTTACAATGGCACCCGAACTAAAAAAAAGGTGGTGGATGATGATTCTCCACCACCGGACTTTATATACTCGCCCTTTAAAAGAGGGAGTATATAAAGTATTTCTTTGTATACTCCTGTATTTTCATTATATATTTCATTGCTTTAAGCGTAATCTTGTTACGTTCGGCCGTATTATTACGCGCCTGGCAGTATTCGCCGGCGATCTTTAGTAAGGGCCAACTTAGTTAGTTATTTACGTATAACTTCAACTGGTTTTAGTTTAGTTAGCATTAGATTAGGCACTTACTTTCTATCTTAAGTTAAAACCCAGGTGAGGGCTTACTGAAAGCTCGAGAGGGGCCATATGTTAAATATCCTGATCTAAATAAAAGGGTAATTTAATCCTTCTTTGGACTTCTTAATGAAACATTAGAACTAAACGATTATTCGATACACAGTTGTTAAGGATTCTACTTGCAATTCAGATTTTAAATTAAGTCCAAGGGCGCGTTTTTTTAACATCTTGTGAGTTACCTTTATTTATCAAATATCATGTTCTTCGCACTTAAACCATAAAATTCAATTCAAGAGAAATATCGCAAAATAATTTTAAATTCAGTATATCTTTAGAATTTTCGATAACGTTGCCACGCCTCGCTTTGAAATCCTTGATTTTGTTACTCAAAAATTCGTTAACATTTTACAAAATACACTCACGTTTGTGAAAATTGCAACACCAAGAAGGAATCGTCATAATTGAATGCAATTTAATACACAGTTGAGTGGTAGTGGTACAAATAAATGATTAAATGTTCAAAGCAAACAAACAAGAACAAGAGATCAGAATCAGTATTTTGTGTGGCCACCACGCGCCGCAATAAGTGCTGCTACACGACGTGGCATGGAGTCAAACAAAGTTTGAATGTCTGACTGAGGAAGAGCATTCCATATCGTTTGTACGCGTACCCAAAGTTCGTCTGCAGACGCAACAGGACGAGGATCACGAGCAAGACGCCGACCAATGACATCCCACACATGTTCAATTGGCGACATATCCGGGGAACACGCAGGCCAAGGAAGAAGCTGTACCTGCTGCGCTGCAAAGAAGGATTTAACAATCCGAGCAGTATGAGGGCGGGCATTGTCCTGTTGAAATACAGCGCCTGGCAAGCTTTGAAGGAAGGGAACAGCTTCGGGCTGTAGAACTTCACGGATATACCGGTTGCTGTTCAGATTGCCCACAATTCGTAGCAATTGAGATCGTCTATGATATGCTATGGCGCCCCAGACCATAACTCCGGGTGTTCGTCCACTGTGGCGTTCGATAATGCACTCCGGAAGGTGGCGTTCACCGGCATAGCGTCTGACACGAATGCGGCCATCATGGTACCACAAATTAAAGCGGGATTCGTCAGAAAACACGACATGCTGCCAATCAGCACGCCAGTCTCTATGCTGATTGGCCCATTGTAGCCGCAGGCGGCGATGGTCGTGCGTTAGGGGGATCCTGTATAAAGGAGTCCGTGCGCGCAGTCCACACTGCAGCAGACGTCTACGAATTGATGAAGCACACAATGAAACACCTGTAGCTATTGACCACAGTGCTGCCAATTGTCTAGAGGAAGCTGTACGGTCCGTCCGCGCCATGCGGACCAGGTGTCTATCATCGCGAGCTGACGTCACATTTCGGGGTCCACTCCCGGATTTCCGAGTTGTCCGACACTCGTCCGTCCACTGCTTCCAAACGCGCATCACTGTGCTGCTGTTACGCTGCACACGAGAGGCTACTGCACGATACGACAATCCAGCTTCACGAAGGCCGATGATTCTCCCTCGTTCAAACTCTGTAAGTTGTTCAAATCTCGCTCTCTTTCGTCGACGAGGCATAAGTACAGATTGAGTTAACGTTTACCACTAGCAGATAACCACCGATAACCATACACGCCTTGCTACAGCCGTCTATTTATTCGGATCCATCAGCCGTTCAGAGGGCGCTGCTCAGCATACGCATGCGCTACGGATTTGCAATTCTAATCATTTGCATATCATGCGCTACTTTGCATTTCCTGAAAATTTCAGCTCACTCGCGTAAGTCCTTCATGGTGTTGCAATTTTCACAAACGTGAGTGTATGAAATCGATAATAAAACAAATTCCAATTTCAAATTTGGGCTTCCAGATGCCCATATTCACAGTAAGATTACGTCATTCGAAATCGGATGGCTCTAGGTACCGTCGTTTACACCGTCGTACCGTCGTTACCTTAGGGGTACCGCCCTAAGGTACGAACATTTCGTACCTTAGGGCTTCTTCCAGCTGTCAAACTGTGTAGCACACGCAGAGAAAACATAGTAATATTTTTGTGTATCAGATCATAATTTTTTTGTAGCCGGCAGTCTTTCATTTACTATAAAATGTTACCTTATAAGGTATTTCTCCCGCCTTCCTTGCATGCCTTCGTGGTGTAATGGTCAACACACTGGGCGCGCATTCGAGAGGTCCGTGGTTCGAGTCCCGGCGAAGCCACTGGTCATTCTTCCCATCACTTACTTCAAAATACCTAATGTCTCTACAGTCACGCCCGAAAAAGAAAAAAACGTGGTGGATTCTCCACCATCAAAATTTGGCGATTGGGTCCGTTAATCTACAGTAGCCTTTTAAAAGGGGGAGTATATAAGGTATTTCTCCCGCCTTCTTGACCTTTGTGGTGTAGTGGTCAGCAATCTCGTCGCGTATCGAAAGGTCCGTGGTTCGAATCCCAGCCAGGGCATTGCTCATTTTTCACGTCTCCTCCATCAAAAAATACCTAATAACTCCACCCGCCCGAGCAAAAAAAGGTGTTGGGTGATGAATCTCCAAAGCCGGGATTTGGCGATTGAGTCCCCTAATCCTCTGTCTCCTTTTAAAAGGGGGAATATATAAGGTATTTCTCCCGCCTTCTTAGCATGCCTTCGCAGTGTAATAGTCAGCACACTCAGCGCCTATTCGAGAGATCCGAGGTTCGAGTCCCGGCGAAGGCGGACATGGCATTCTTTATGTTCAAAGATCAAAAACTGGCTTTAGAAAAAGTTTAATAAGTTATTGATCTAGCGTTGCCGTAACTTTATACTGAATCATCGATCCGTAATTAATTCTTCAGCCTTTGCAAATGAACACTATGAACTAACAATTAATTGCCGTGTTGTAACATATGCATCTGTGGTAACATTAAACTGACCACTTAAATTTTTATTAACTCTTCATTGTAATAAATCGGTTGTATGATTTCTTAGACAAAATCATAACTAAAACGACAAGACGTTCGTTTTTTAAACATAAAAAAACGAAATGTTAGTTAAGTATGGTTAGAAAAAAAAATGGCACGAAGAAGTTCTTTTTAGCTTGAATCTTGATTCTAGAACATTAATAAAAATATTTCAGTAGCATTTTGACACTTTTATTTGGAGGACTACCAGATGCACATTACTAATTATCTGATGTTAATACCAAGCAAAAATGTTTTATGCTAAGTGTCAAAACTTTAATTATTCTGTATTCAATATCTGTTTGAATCTTGAACATGGTGTAGTTTTCATTACACTAAAATGTTACTATGACTCAGTCATCTGGATTATCACCAATCTGTCTTGTAATCCTGTATGCAAATTAAGTGTTATGGAAAACAAGGCTTTTAGACTCTGTTATCAGATTATGCTTATTTTCGCGTTACTAAAATATGCGGTTTTTTTCATTTAATAATATTGTTTAAATATATCAACGCAATATTTTTACTTTTGGAATTTTTGAAATGCGTTGACTATTGCTAAATATTTAAGTGCATGAGACATATCAACTTGATTTTAAATATATAATGCATTTCCATTTCGTTTCACGTTTATTTTGAATGCTAAACTCAAGCCATTTTGAAAAACAAAAGGCTTTCTTTCTTCCTTGGAAGCACGTCGTTATATCCAAGTACATTTTCACCCTATTTGATGAAATTAAAATGAGTAAAACCGGCTAAAATCATCATAAGTTGAAATTTAAAGATTTCGTTAATGTGTTAGAGTAAATTCCTAATTTAGCAGATAATGGGATTTCGTTGGGTAATTTTAGCCAAAGAAAAGCTGAAAGAACAATAGAGAAACCCTTTGTGAGCTTTATTTAACGTCTTTGTTCTTTTTTCTCTTAGTCCCATAAAGAACGAACCCTTTGTTTCTTAATATTTGGAGCGTACTGTAATTATATTTTATAAATAACTTCCCACTCTTACACAAGTTATAGTGTAAACGATCGCAGATTTTATTTAATTTTTCATTTGAAATGAGTTAGATACTACTAACGGAAATTCTTTCATACAGAGGCTATTCGCACATTTTTTAGACGATGTATATTGTATTCACAAAACTAAATTACATAAAATTCTTGTGTTTTAAATGTTCTATTTGACATCCCTTATTCTGAACTATCTTTCGACACCGCAATTTTCAGGATAATAATGCCTTTTGAAGTGTCAGAAGAGGTATTCTATCCCATTCCTCCCGGACAGCTTTCCAGAGTCCTGTTAGGTTTTGGGGACAACATTTAAAAGTCAAGCAAAAAAATCCATAGGTGACACATCGGGAGCTTTAGTAGGGATATCAGGGTATGGCCTTGATACCAGTTTTTGTTCCATTTCTTTTAGGAAATTTACAGTGGATTTTGATGTGTGACTGCTAGCTTTGTCCTGATGGAGTCTCACAGATGGATGGCACTGTGGGTAAAGCGATGGTATTTCATTCAGAAAAAGTGGCAATAAAATATGTTTCTGATAGTATTTGGAGTTAGTCTTGACATTTTTTTGCACTCTCTTTATTTTTAACTTGCTATTATAAGAAAAACCAGCAACCATCATGAATCCCTTAGAAAAACTTTCTTTCGATTCTTTGAACCAT
>KK112662.1:271311-284821 GCA_000611955.2 Stegodyphus mimosarum
GTTTGGTGGGGGGGTTGTTTGTTTAACTTCTTTTATACATCGTTTTAGATTTATCATAATATTTGAATAGAACATGTGGCAACGATTAGATAATTCTTCAGATGACATACATAATTTTTATGCATTCTGAGTTATAAAATGATTGATTTGTAACTCCGTTAAGTGAAGCTCTGTGTGTATATTCAGCCATGAAGATGTGAAATTATTTATTAAGTAAATTTTTTTCAGAAAATATTTTTCTAGCTATGTGTGTTTTGTGTCCAACATAGCTTTTTTTGATTCCGCACCAAGTAAGACAATGCAACACCAAGTATTTTTATTGATGTTACATTGTTTCTGTATTTTCTCTGTACATTCACTTAAAAAGCAGTTAAAATGAGGCTTGTTTTTTATGAAAGAGTTAAAAGAACTGGAAAAGCCCATATACAAAACAGCAGAAATTTATATGCTCCAGAATAGGATATTCTTAAAGGAGATTCGTCGAATTAGTTACAAATAAGAATTTATTTCACGCAACTAGATTCAAATCCCTGGAGCGGCCGAGCGGTAAAATCGTTTAAAAATTAGTAGTTCCAATCTGGGTTCGGTTCTAGGCGAACGGGCTGGCTGCGTGGGCGTTGTCGTGGCTTTCCCCATGTGTAACGTGTATAATAACCAGTTTCCTTTAGAACGCCCTTCACAAAGGCATCCCTCCCTTTCGGCAGATAGCCCTAGTGTGCCATAAATCAACTAAACCAAACTAAGCCATAGCATTGGACTGAGCTTTAAATAGAGCTTTTCAAGTTTCTCACTAACTAGGGATATTTTAACCAGAAATGTTAAACTAATCTTAAAGAAAAATGTCCTGATTCTAGACATTTAATTCAATAGGGCGGGAAAGATTTTTCTCTTATTGATCAAAATTACCTATTAAATCTACGTAGATGATTCAGACAAAATAAAAAGCAATAAATGTTTTATTCACTAGATAGTTCGGTTCCTATTTCGGTGCAATGATTAAGCACAAAAAATGTTTGTTTTATTTTTACAAGAAAACAATAAAGCTCGTACAGGTAAGCTCATAAGCTTGAGCTCATACAGGTGAGAGTTCAGCTTTGCTAAGTTCCGCCATCAATTTTCATGGAGAGCGCCCCAGGGAACGGGTCTGAGGGTCTTCCACTCGTCTTTATTCCCTACCATTAACCTCTCGAGAGGACTTTCGGCTCGCTGCATACTTAGAGTGCCCTCATGCCGCACTGACACTATAGATTTACAAATATTCATGCCTTCTCCTGAATCCGAACTCGGGCCCTTCGCTTATGGCAGTCAGAGTCGCTAAACACTTTCCAGGTTTTCACGGCGAAAAAATCGTAATCGTGTGTGCCGTTGATTTCGAAGTAGCATAACATGAAACTTATGTCACTGACTATAAATATATGCTCACTCATCTTTCTTTTTGTTTTCCTTTCTGTCAGTTTGCATTATTCCTTTCTTCTAATACTTGCATATCAGAAAAATTTTAACTTTTACTTTGTAAATTAATTTTTTTTATGCGGATGGAAATAAGCTTTCATTAGAGTTACTCAAATATTTATTTTAGTTATTTTTTATATCATTGGCATAAAACATTTCTACAGTGTATAACTTCTTTTCATTTTATTTACTCGTTTCGATGTCAATTTAAAGTATTCAAATGAATGCTCCTTGATCCTGTAACCTTAACTGAGAAAGCATAAATTCGTTTCTCGGTTTCAGCGTTCAAACTGTGCTTAGCTTTAAACGAAGTTGCTATTGTTCGAAATGGCCGGACACATGCAGTTTAATACATTCGTCGGAAAAGAAGGATACCCTTTGGTCGTTTTAAATATGAAACATGAAAATTGTTAAATCGAATGTTTTAGAATCTGTGAATCTTTTAACTACTATAGCATTTTTATGAATGCAATGTTTAATTACATACAATATACGTCTTGTATTTTGTTTGCAGTTATATTATTAATATACATACCTTGTATTTTAATAACCGTTTTTATGAAATCAACAATGTACCCTGCGCAAAAAAGGGGGGACCAGTTCTTAATCTCCCGTTCTACTGGGCCGATTGACGAAATTCAACTTGCGTTTTTCATATCTCGAAAGCACGACTTAGGATATGTATTAGATTTATATATAGCATTGTCCTAACATAGGTATTTTGACTCAAAATCGGGCTTTTTCTGAATTAACGTACCAAATGTTTTCCATATTACAGTTCTACGACTCAAATTATGCCTAGATATTAAATTTTGTAATTTTTGGTGAGAAAGTTATGGAGGAATTTAAAAATTTATCTTGGCAGATTTTTTTTCAGTTTGCGCCAAGAATAATTCACTTGGCGAACTTCTTAATCCATAGCAAACTATTTTCCTTTCTTTTTTTTTTCCCTTGTCCACGAGCGGAAAAAAAGTCATCGTTAATACTTTCAAATAATTTTAACACAGTGTCGTAAACACATTTTCCTTATTATCGCTTATAAGAAATACGCCAAATTTCAAAGCGCACCAAAATGTAAATTCACGTATATCTTAAGAAATTTTGAATAAAAACTCTAATGTTTTGCAGGTATATATATATAAATGCATCTTCTTAAGACAATGGTAGAAATTTTATAGTTTATAATTCAAAATTTTTTCAAAAAATTTATAAAAATTATTTAAAAATACAAATTTTAAAAATAAATCATAAAAAATGGGAAATTTAATTTGGAATGAACCTAAATTTCGAAATATGAAAGGTAGAACGAAATAAGTTTAATAAAAAAAAGAGACATCAATAAATATATACCAAATTCAATTAACATGGAGGAGCTGAAATTTTGAAAGCAAATTTTTTAAAAACTACTCGAGCGATATTTACAAAACTTGGCAGTTTGCCATACTTTGAGTCGTAGAATCGAAGTATGGAAAAAAATTGGCACGTCATTTCAGAAAAAGTCCGATTTTATGTCAAAATACCTGTATTAGAACAATGCTGTATATAAATCTAATACATATCCTAAGTCGCGGTCTGGAGGCATGAAACACGCAAGTTGAATTTCATCAATCGGCCCAGTAGAACGGGAACTTGTCCTCTCCCCCCCTTTTTTTTACGCAGTGTACCATTTTTGTAAAATCATCATGACTGATTTTGTTTTTTAAATATTCATTTATAATTATAATCTTGTATATTTTTTGTACATCTCCAAATGTTCTTAAAATAAAAGCATTTTTACTATAATTCCAAAATGTCAACAAAATTCATTTTAAATCCAATAACAGCAGAGACAAACCACAGTTTTCTATCTGGCAACGTCTGTGCTCCAAAATTAGAAATTCAAACCGGTTAATCATACTATGTTCCGCCGTAATTAAATTATTCAATAGCATCTAGAGTTTGGAAAAGAAAGCACAGCTAAGCATCGCATCCTACAAACATCGTGTTGCGTGTATTTTATCGAATTACATTTCATTATAAGCACGCCACAGAATTTTGAACAACAGCTGAGCAAACATGCGTGATCGATTTGGAGACGTCTCTTAGAATGATATTTTGTTATTTTATTTAAAACTTACCTTGAGTTATTTTAAACAGAAACGCAATAATCACAAATAAGATAAAATTAGTAATTTTGCAGAAATAATGTCTTATTTAAAAAAAATAATTTAGAAATTCTGCATGTATAAAGGTATATACGTATATATATATATGCAATATACTTATTACAACTTAGTGCACATGCATATGCTGCAATTTCATATGCAGTTTTTTTTAAAGTATGAAAGCTCATAGTAAACGGTAAAGTGTAGGAGCTTATGGTGTTAGTGTTTGTATATATGTAAGATATTAGAAAATACGATAGCTGCTTTAAAACATAATTGGTGATCTCAAAATTAACATTCTAAATTTGGTGATCTCCCTCTAAATTGATAAGAAAATACGATAGCTGCTTTAAAAAGTAATTGGTGATCTCAAAATTAACATTCTAACTTTTGTGATCTCCCCCTAAATTCATCTGTTTCGAATTCGAGATTTTTCTGTGTTGCGTAACGCTGCTTGAAAAGTGCAACCCAAACTAATACTAACCTATCATCCGGAATCGCACCTACTCTGGTATAACTACTTTGGCGAGCTAATTACGTCACATTTTTTTCTTAGCTTCTACCTTGCTAACAGCTCCTCGCTTTGCTTCCCCGTCTGAAAGGATGTCGCCCATGTTAACCGGTGTAAATGAGAAATTATTATAATTGTTTATAATGAAAAGGTATATTGTCTACGAAAAATAAATCTGATGTGCCTAGAAATAAATATGATAATCAGCTGAACGTGGATTATGTCAGCATCTTCTATCTTTCCACTCGACTAACGAAGGCTGCTAAAAGTACCTGTGTTAAATGCGCATCAAAATATCCATCCTCGGGTACGCCGACTGCAAGTTGATTCCTCTTCTATGCTTTCCCGAAATTATTACATATATATATATATATATGTGTGTGTGTGTGTGTGTGTGTGTATAAGATATAATAAAATACGTTGGCTTCTTTAAGAAATGATTGGCTACTCAAAATTAGCTATTCTAGATTTTATGTTCTCCCCCTAGATTCATCTGTTCTGCCAAATTCGAAATCTTTTTCACGTTACATAAGTGCCTAAATTAACCAATAGCATCTTAGCGGTACTTACGCGTCTACGTCGTATATTCAATCCCCTACTCGGCTTAGAAGTCTTTACCGGCGTTTCTTCTCACAATCATTGGTCGTAGTCATATACTTCCAATTACATAAGTGTTTGAAATGACAAAAATAGTCATATTTCGGCAATATCAAATTTAAAGAAATAAGTAATTATGGACAAATAACTAAATCTAACTTTTAATATGATCTCCCGGTTCCTTTAGTTATATTTGGCAAACTTTTATACTCTTTATAAAAAATAAATTTAAAGGAAGTTCGATTCTCTTACGACAAAAATTGACCGGGATATTAAATTTCAAAATTTGCAATTTTTGATGTCATTTTCAACTTGCCTTTGAGGGATTAGAATAATTCGAAGAAATAAAATTAAATGAAGTGCGGCAAAAAGAAATGTGTATAGTTTAATAGGTCGTACAAGGAAGTCATGTGGTGTCCTCATCAGATTTTTCTTTATCTTGATGAAGAATAGGTTTGGGACATATATGATCAAAATTTACTAACAATTAGTTTTGTATTAATTTTCATCCTATGCAGAGAATAAATTTCTGTTCCATTTCGAGCTTAGGCCACTGGTTTATGCAAACTGTACAACAAGCGGAGTATTTTAAAATCACGATGGCTAAGCCTTGCCGTGATATTACTGGAACTTATTCTATGATTCTGGCGCTTTTTTGTGGAATTCGCTTGCAGAGTAGTAACAGAGCTAGTAAAAGTTTGACGCAGTTCGATCATTATGTGTTAGGAAGTTAGTTTCTAGTTCTGATGCCAAAGGAATTGTAGACTTGCATAGGAATTATTACTGTAATCCTGACTTAGGATCTTAGCATAACGGCAAGCAAATATGGTGTAGTAAGTTAAGGAGATGTCTTAAATTTTAGGTTGTTTGCATTACAGTAGTAGCATCTACAAGTCTTAACTAATTATAGTGTACGTTAAAATTTATTTCTGAGTTTATCTTCCGTGTTAGTAGTTAAACAGTACTAAGGACGATAATTTGTCAATTCATGTACACTGCGGGAAAAAAAACCCAGGGACATTTATATATCTCCCTTTCAACTGGACCGATTGACGAAATTCACATTGCGTTTTCCATGTCTCGAAAGCGCGATTTACGTATACATTAGCTTTATATATAGTTTTATTGTAATATAGGTATTTTGACACAAAATGGGACTTTTTCTAAAATAACATACCATTTTTTTATCCATATTTCGATTCTACGACTCAAATTATGCCTAAATATTAAATTTTGTAAAATTCCGTGCGAAATTCACGGAGAAACTTAAAAATTTAACTTGGCGAATTTTTGTCAGTTTGCGCCAAGAATAATTCACTTGGCGAACTTCTTAATACATGGCAACCTATTTTCCTATCCCTTCCATCGTGCAGGAGAGGAAAAAAAGTCACATCGTTCCTACCTTTTTACATTGTGGATGAGAGGAAAAAAGTCACATCGTTCTTACTTTCAAATAATTTGAACAAAGTGCGTGAATCACATTTCCGCTATTATCGCTTTCAACAAATATGCCAAATTTCAAAACGCGCCAATATATGAATTTACGTATATCTTCGGAAATTTTAAATACAAAGCTCTAATTTTTGGCAGGTATGCTTAGAAATAAATCTTCTTTAAGACGACTGCAAAAGTTTTATAGGTTGTAATTCAAAATCTTTTTCGAAAATTTTATAAAAATTATTTAAAAATACAAATTTTAACAATAAATCATAAGAAATGGGTGAATTTTATTTGAAATGAACCTAAATTTCGAACTGCGTATGAAGGAATCAAATAAGTTTCATAAAAAAGGAGGTATTAATAAATACATACCAAATTGAATTAACATTGAAGAGCTACGATTTTGAGAGCCAATTATTTAAAAACTACTCGTGCGATTTTTACAAAATTTGGTAGTTTGGCATAATTTGAGTCGCAGATTCGAAATATGGAAAGAAAGTGGCATGTCATTCCAGAAAATGTCTGACTTTGTGTCAAAATACCTATATTAGAACAATGCTATATATAAATTTAATACATATCCTAAATCGCGCTTTCGAGACATAAAGAACGCAATTTGAATTTCGTTAATCGGCCCAGTAGAACGGGAGATATAGAACTGTCCTTTTTCCCTCCCCCCCCCGCAGTGTACGTAATTTCTGCGCACAGAAGTTTGTTTGTTTGAAAGACAAATAGTTTTCTGTGTATTTTACACCATACAATTAATTGTAATAGAGTTAGCGTCCTTTGTGCTTTTGTAAATTATAGAGATGGCATCTGAAATAAGGAAAAAGGCAGAATAAGATTGTGTTTTTTTAATTTACAGCTTCCAAGCGTACTTTTCGAAACTTTCTGTTATACGAAGATTGTGCTTTTCTCAACTTACTCACGAAACATTTTTCATACTGTTACGGATTTTGTATTTAGTTAGCTATTTTTGGTAGAAAGCTATTTTTGGTAAAGTATGGCAGCTTTTTATCCGCGTTTATTTCATACTTAATACACCTCTTGCTCTGACTAACATTTAAATCGTCTACTCTGGGTCAACTAGCTTGACCTTTATTTTTTCCCTTTATTTACTTCTTCTTTTTATTATTATTATTATGGCCTGCATGAGGATCCACTCCTACTCTCGTGAACCAAAAAGCGTTGATGTAGGTCAAGGGATAACTGAAACTTTAACTGGGAATTGTAAATACCATTTTTTTTTATTTTATTTTTATGATCGTGATTATCTCGATTAAAATTCTAGTGGAGATTTGCAAGAGCTGTTTGTGGCGCTATAGCCCGTTTGGTATCGAATGAAAAGATATCTTTTGTAACATCTAACTCATCGCTGAATAGAGTTTGTGTTTGTCCAGGAAGTATTTTTAGAGAGCAGATAAAGGCCATTGCTTCTTTTCAGCATGAAAACCATTCCATCTTGTTTTACAATGCTCAGTTAATAAGGCGTTGTTTGGCGCTTTTTCCCCCCTTCAACAACAAACAATGTTATTATTAACGTTCCGATAATTGGTAGTTAGAGATTAAGTATTTACGGGTCTTTAATTATACACAGTATTTAAGAAAAACGTACTGGTGCTGGAAATTTCTTGTTAACGTTTGACTATGTTTAAAAGGTTTATTTTGTGTTACACAATTTTGATGTAATATTTGTCTTGCAATACTTGTAGATGTTACCGGCAAAGTATATGAAACGCCGGCATTCTAGAATGGCGGACAATTTTAGGCAAAATATGAGAATTATTACATACTTTCCCTAGGCATTCTATAGAATGGCAAATGCTCTTTAAGCAAAGTATGAAAAAATGTTTATGATATTTAAAAGACGTTTATTCCTCAAAAATACAAATGTTACTTTGAGAAATCAATGAAAAAGTGCCATTAAAAAACTGCTATTCGAAATATGTAAAAAAAAAAAGACTAAGGGTGATCTTGAAGCAACATAATAAATTTGTATTTTTTACCTGGCCGAGATTGGAAATCGGTAAGATCTACCTGACAACGGAAACGGTCATAAATTTCACAGCAATGCCCTTTTTAATGACCTTTTTTTTTGGCAGGGCTCGCAAAGTTGGTTGTACAGTTCGATATCATTCCGTATAACGTTTTTGTATTTGGTTGAAAGTCCTTTCAACATTCTGTCACGTCTTCCGTGTCCAGTACTCAAATGAATTTTCATTAAACACGGAAAATAACTCAACGTCTGGGACGTAATACTGTATAGTACTGACGCCGATGATTTTCGACGACGATGTTTTTAAAACCGAAGTTTTTCAACCGCTTTATTTCCGACGACTATGTCTTGTACCACAATGTTTTAGAACTGCGATGTTTTCTCTTTGCTTTAATTTCTCCCACGATGTTGTGTACCACGACGTTTTCGCCTTGCGTTGTTTTCTCTGCGACGTTTTTCTCCGCGATGTTTTCGGCTGTAACCCTTTCGGTGAGAGGCACCAAATTAAGCATTCTCCTAATGCTTTTACAATTGAAAGACGGCTCGAGGAAATGTGTGTGGGCCGATAAATGCCATTTCGAAGGTTATGAGGTAACAATTTTTTATATTTCGAATACAGCAACCATTAAATATTTTCAGCCGTCTTTTTGAATAAAGAAATATTTACTCATTTAAAGAGGAATTTTAGAATGAATGCTTTAAATAGGAAAGTAAACTGATTAAATTATCGTAAAGAGTACGTTCTTGGACAGAAGAACGCAATATATGGCATTAAAGGTTGTCCAATTAATTATATTAATGGCATTATCATTATAACATTTGGTGGCAGCAGTTTGAAATATGATTTGTACAAAAAGTGAATTTCGAGACAAAAAGCATCTTTGGCGCAAATAAAATAAAGCATAGCGAAACTAATTCAAACTTAAATATTGGGTTGGCAACTAAGTTATTGCGGATTTCACTCATAGATGGCTTCAGTTGAATTTTTAGGTTTGCAAACGTAGTACAAATGTAAAACACATTTTGTTATTTGATAGTTGGCAATTCAGCTGTGAATCAGTAAAAAACGTTTTTTGATCGGTTGCGTAGTTTTCGTTTGGCGTTCGTTGAAAAATAGAAAATCAAAAGGAACATTTTCGTCATATTTTGCTATTTTATTTCCGTCTATAAGGGGAAAACGCATCGCAAGCTCATAAAAAGTTATGCGCTGTTTATGGTGACGAAGCCTTAAAAGAACGGCAGTGTCAAAATTAGTTTGCCGAATTTCGTTCTGGTGATTTTTCACTCAAAGATGAAAAACGCTCTTGTCGTCCAGTTGAAGTTGATGACGACCTAATCAAAGCAATAATCGATTCGGATCGTCACAGTACAACACGTGAGATTGCAGAGAAGCTTCATGTATCACATACATGCATTGAAAATCACTTAAAACAACTTGGCTATGTTCAAAAACTCGATACATGGGTTCCTCACGAACTGAAAGAAACGCATTTAACGCAACGCATTAACAGCTGCGATTTGCTAAAGAAACGTAATGAAAATGATCCATTTTTAAAACGACTGATAACTGGCGATGAAAAATGGGTTGTTTACAACAATATCAAGCGGAAAAGATCGTGGAGCAGGCCAGGTGAACCAACTCAAACAACATCAAAAGCTGATATTCATCAAAAGAAGGTTTTGTTATCAGTTTGGTGGGATTACAAAGGAATTGTCTACTTTGAACTCTTACCACCCAACCGAACGATCAATTCTGATGTCTACATTGAACAACTAACGAAATTAAACAATGCAGTTGAAGAAAAGCGGCCCGAATTGACAAATCGAAAAGGTGTTGTATTCCATCATGACAATGCAAGGCCACACACATCTTTGGTCACTCGGCAAAAATTATTGGAGCTTGGTTGGGATGTTTTGCCACATCCACCATATAGTCCTGACCTTGCACCATCTGATTACTTTTTGTTTCGATCTTTACAAAACTCCTTGAATGGTAAAAATTTCAATAATGATGATGATGTCAAATCGTACCTGATTCAGTTTTTTGCTAATAAAAACCAGAAGTTTTATGAACGTGGGATTATGATGCTGCCTGAAAGATGGCAAAAGGTCATTGATCAAAATGGGCAATACATTACAGAATAAAGTTATTTAGTTCCATGAAAAAATTGTCTTTGATTTTCTAAAAAAAATCCGCAATTACTTAGTTGCCAACCCAATAACTTAAAACTCAGTGTAAAGTTTGTGAGGTTTTGTTTTACGCCAATTTTAATTACAATGAAATCTCTCCAAGACAGCAAGGTTTCAGACCAAAGTCGTCTAGAATTGTGACTTAACACGATTTTTTGTCATCTTGTGCAAGACTGATTTACAGAACACGACTATCAGTTATTTTTCAATATTATTATTTAATTATGTTATCAGTAATACTGGTTATAGTCAGAAGTGACGGTCTGCAGGATATAGTCGTCTTGAGAGATTTCACTATGTTTGACATTTCAAAGTTA
Organism: Stegodyphus mimosarum; assembly: GCA_000611955.2. Lineage (NCBI taxonomy): Eukaryota > Metazoa > Arthropoda > Arachnida > Araneae > Eresidae > Stegodyphus > Stegodyphus mimosarum. The sequence goes on from KK112662.1 coordinate 281,959, forward strand.
TGAAGTTGTAGTTGGGGGGGGGTGCTTTGTTTTACCTTTATGAGATGAAACAAAGTACTCGTATGGAACAAAGCAAGATACGAGCGTTTTAATGTATTGTTGTTAGTGTGTTAATCATATTTCAAGCTGACGGTCCAATGAACAATCTTAAGCGGAGCAAAGAATGTGCCAGTCATTGAGTTTTAGACTTCGGAAGTGCCACTACTAAGTGTACCTAACTTTATGCTGGTTTTCATCGAGGGTACCTTGGGTATGAAATTTGAAGGTCTTGTACCTTTCATCTGCAACCGGCAAAAATTAGGAACAATTTTCGGGTTGAGAATTTTAACCATCAGCATTTCACAAAGACACTAGAGTCAAAAATGTCCATGCGTTATCTGGGATTTGAATCCAAGGTCAGCTGCATTATGCCACAGGTTCTTCCTTTTATTTAGATAAACAAAATCTGATGTGTACACCATGTGATTTCCATGTACCGGAATATTAAATTATACCCATTTTTTCCTGCATTTCATTTAAACTTATTTCCTTGAATTTCATTAGCGGGCAAGAAGGCAGATTTTTCGGTGCACGGAACTGAAAGTTTGCTTTTGGTCCCGCTTCTCAAAAATACACCGAAAGCATAGAAACTGACTTAAATTGTTGTGGACGCTATGTTGAGTCAATATATGGGATAATTTAATAACTTAAATGTTAATTCCGGAATGGACTAAGCATAATTAATTCGCAATAGTAAAAGAAGACGTTATCTTTGTTGTTTCGAAGCTTAGTTTCTCTGGATTGGCCACTATTCTACTAAGTTTCAAATGTAAACAAATATGGTTGCTACGGTAAAACAAAAATTAGTCTTTGCCGCACTTAAACAACTTTTAAATTGTTGATAATTCTACAGCTATTGCGTGGAAGTTAACTAAAGGCATAAAACCCTTAACAGGAAGATAAGAACAACATAATTCAATCATTTATGAAGCCAAAAACGCACAATTTACCAACACATAAGGATAAAAAACTCAGCTCAAGAAACCGAGTAACAGAGTGGGTATATACATATATATATGTGTGTGTGTGATGTTCCATGATGATGTGATGTAGTCGTAGCTGAAAGTAACAAACGATGATAACAAAAAGAATCCATTTATTATTTTTCTTGAAAAACAGCTGTGTTAAAATTTACATCTTCGAAGAACAATTAATAGCTTTTTGAATTGATGTTTATTCCATCATTACATTAATGAAAAGACCGCCCGATGAGAATGGCGAGGAGAGTGGTTCGAAAACCAGGGTGCATGGGTCAAAGGACCCTACCCCTCATCGAATGCATAAGTATGATTCTAATAAATTGGCAAGTACAAAATAACTTAAATATAAGTAATAATAGATTTTTTTTAAAATATATAATTATATATATGAAAGGTACTAATTAAAGTAAGTAAAAACAAAAGGAAGGCGGGGCTATTATCAATAACTTGCCGTATGAAAAGTAAAATTTAAAAGTAAATAAAGCCATTCAAAATCCCACGAAAAAACCGAAAATGCCTGTTTAGAAAGAGAAGGCCGCTGAGCTGGTGACACACTAATTATATGCGTAAAGAAAAAAAAATCATGATGTTAGGTAACATGCGAATACAGAGGTGCACTCAATCCGATTAAATGTATAAAAATATAGAACAGGAGAGGAATACAATGCAAATAACACTTGATAAATACAAAATACAATAATGCAACAGAATTGTCGTACAAGTCATTACAACAAAATAATAGGCATTAATCAAGATTAACATTTAAGATAGCCCGAGGGCGTCTAACATTGACAATATCATTGACATCATAGTCATAAATGGTCATGGTGGGATTGTTAAGATCCCCCAGACCTTCAAAAAACTTACGTGCCAGACGGCAACAATAACTTTTAATATATTCAATTTTAAGTTCGTCATGCAAGCGCTGATTTCTAATGTACCATGGGGCACATACTATTTGGCGTAGAACACTGTTCTGCGCTGTTTGTAGTTTTTTGCGAATAGACTTACAAGAGTACGCCCACACAGGGCAAGCATAACAAATAATAGAACGCAACAAGGATTTATAAATAAGTAACTTATTATCTATAGATAGAACGGAGTTTCGAGAAATTAAGGGGTTAAGTATTTTTTGACGTACTCGAAACTTTTTAAGACTACTTGTAATATGTGGGTTCCATGATAACCTTTTGTTGAGGATCACCCCAAGATAAGGGACTTGCTTGGCCCAGGGGATGGTCTCTCCATATAACTGTAAATTTTTAGGAGTTTTCACTTTTTTGGTGAACAGGATGGCTGCCGTTTTATCAACGTTTATCTTGATTTTCCACTTCACTAGCCAAGTCTCTAGTAATTGTAAGTGGTTTTGTAATCGTTGAATTGCTGAACCAATAAATGCACTTTGTGTGAGGATCGCAGTGTCATCAGCATACATTGCGAGTGTCGTGTCAGGTGTGGTGGGGATGTCGTTCACGTATATGTTGAATAATGTGGGGCCCAAAAGAGACACCTGGGGGACTCCAGCCTTTATACCGCCCGATGTTCCTTTGCGAGTTCTTTTATAATCACTGGAAAGGTGGAGCTTCCAAAAAAATGACGTCAGCTTCGTCAGCCAATCCAGTTCGCTTTAAATATTTCCAGAACATTCAATAACTGTACGTGTAGAAAAAGCGGGAAAATCAATTTGACTACGGGGCTGTGAATTTAATTCCACGTACTTTCGAATAAGAGATCGTCGCCATTAAAATGAAAAGAACATGCATTTAGAATTGTGATTGAGGAATAAACAAAAATAAAAGACGAAATTTAACTTAGGGTTTTATATGTACTTTTGACTATGGAAT
>KK112662.1:284960-313259 GCA_000611955.2 Stegodyphus mimosarum
GTGTTTTAATTTTAAATTTATGGCAGGCGCGTCGGGAAAAGAAACGATAAGAATTGACACCAACTGTAATATGTTGATTCTTTTATTTTTCTATTAATGTAAATTCGCTTCTGTCTCAATTATTGTCGTTTGACGAAAAGCGCAATGGAGTTTAGCTGGACTCGAATTTGTCACATTTTTCCCTTGATAAGTCCGTGATGAACCTCGACTTAATTGCCATTTTCTGCCATTCTTTGTAATTTATTCCGGTGATTTTAAATATGTAATTTAGCTTGTGCTTTTAAATGCTTTTAATTTTTACGTGTTTTAATTTTTTTAAATGTTGAGTTTTTTTTCAATACCAACATTCTTTTTTTTCAATTACTTCTACTTTTTTAGTAATTGATTTTTTGTTCAAATATTTTTACACTCTGGAACTAAGGTATCAAATTTACTTTTAGGCGATTGCTTTTAGAATTTTACTCCTTTTGCTTAATTTTGCAGCTCAATGCGCAAAATTCTTGACCAAATAGGTCTCTCATGTTCTAGTACTACTTTCTAAAATTATATATATACTTTTGGCACGGCCGGTTACAACCAAAAGGCAGGTGCTCAACTGCATATTATAGCAGTCCTATATACAAAATGTCAATACTCTGAGGCTACTCGTTTTTGAGTTATGCCAGAGACATACATAGATACGCACGTACAGACGTCACGAAAAAAATCTCTTCTGAATCCATTTTAAATTAGTTTTATAATTCGTTTTGAGCAAAAAATTCCTTTATTCTGTCCTTACGTACAGATGTCACGCAAAAACATCGTTAAATTGCATTCGATAGCGGTCAAAATGGTATATTTTAATTCAAATATAATACTCGGCATTTTTCGTGATTACAATACCTCCTTCGTACAAGAAAGTAAAAAGTGCAGCGTTTTTCCTTCTTTGTTATTTTATTTTTACAACTTTTTTAACTATTTATCTACTAATATATCCTACGAGATATAAAGATAAATATATTCCTTGAATTATTTCCAAGATTGAAATAGCACTGATATTCAACTGAGTTGTTTTTAACTGACAGTTATCATCTTACCTGGCTTAATAACTAACTGCCTCATGAGTGTATCCAAGATAAGCTATTGTTTAAAAGCAACCGGAAGCATCAAATGGGATTGTAAATAAGCAGCATCACTCTGTGACTCACATAGTTATTATTCCCATCGCAAAGAAAAAAATTTAATCAAAACTTTCAAGAGTACTTCTCTCTTTTTTTTTCATGTAAACAAAAACCTATCTTAAAAGAGAAAAAAAGAAAGCAATTCTCTGCACTTCTGAACAAAGATCCTTGCGTGGGTTTTTAAAGCGGAAGTCACTTTAAAGGACAAGTAGTTTTTCATATTTTTTTTCCTCTGTTATTTTTGCATTTTTCTTTGTCCCGGACAATTAAAAATGAGGTTCGTTATGCGAAAACAGCTATACATTGACGAATGAACAAATTTTTGCGGAATTTTCCATTTTAAAATTTTTGGAAATTTTGTGAACGTAGCATGTATGTTTCATTATTCATCTTTTAAATTACATACCACATATTTTTAAGAAATTCTAAACCAAGGGAAGCAAAATTGAACACGTAATTCAAAAATACGGGTACCCTTACACAATGCTTGATTTAAACTTAAATGTCGTGCTAAGTTGCTTTGTGCGGAACTCAAATTACAAATATAAGGTAAGTTTACCTTCGATGAAAACGTTATTCTAAATAAAATACACTGGTGTGCAAAAATTAAGGACGAGACGGTTTTTTCAATATAACTTTGTACAAAAGCTTTCCAAATCAACACATTTAATACCGTAAGATCCCCAATACGTAAGGACATGAGTAATGTAAGCAACACTTACTAAAAGAGAAATCAGAGGGATAAAAAAAAGCTTTATTGAAAAAGTAGCATGGAGCGCAATGCGACTGAAGGCCGAAACATCCCTGTGATGGGTGTCCAGCAAGAAACATCCGGTCTTTAATAGGGGATATGATCTCCCCTGACTGCTAGGCAGGTTTCACATTATTTGTGCATGCTGGATATGTGGTTGTTAATGAGCTGTTGAGACACTGCTGCTCGTTCCTCTTGTAGCACCAATCAACTTACTAAAAGAGAAATCAGAGGGATAAAAAAAAGCTTTATTGAAAAAGTAGCATGGAGCGCAATGCGACTGAAGGCCGAAACATCCCTGTGATGGGTGTCCAGCAAGAAACATCCGGTCTTTAATAGGGGATATGATCTCCCCTGACTGCTAGGCAGGTTTCACATTATTTGTGCATGCTGGATATGTGGTTGTTAATGAGCTGTTGAGGCATTGCTGCACATTCGTCTTGCAGCGCCAATCGGAGCACCGGAATCGTTACTGGTGGTAAGGTACGAGCTGCCAAGCGTCTGCCTAGAAAATCCCATACATGCTCGATGGGATTGAGATCCGGAGATCGTGCCGGCCAATCCATACGTTCAATATCCTCACTCTCTAAGAGCTGTTCGGCAGCTACTGTGCGATGACATGGTGTATTGTCGTCCATGAAAAGGAACTGCGGACCCATAGCGCCTCTAAAAAGACGCACATATGAAAGAAGAATCTCGTTACAATAACGGATCCCGTTGACTGAACCTGCGTCAGAGATGTGAAGGTCTGTACGACTACCAAGCATGATGCCTCCCCAAACGAGAATACCGCCACCTCCATACCTGTCCCTTTCAATGATGTTCGAGGGATGATTGCGGCTTCCCCGCTCTCTCCAGATGAGTATGCGATGAGAATCGCTACTCAGACTGAATCTGCTCTCATCTGTAAAGAGTACTCGTCCCCATTCATTGTCTCTCCAATTCCGGTGTTCCCGGCACCACAGAGAACGCCTTCTCCGATGGGCAGGCGTTAGAGGTACACACCGTACAGGGCGTCGTGCAAACAGACCACCACCGTGCAGTCTTCTGGCCACGGTAAAACGCGATATCGGTCGTCCAGTCGCCTGTGTCGTGTGTCTAGCGATTTCTCCCGCTGTCTGCCGCCTGTTTCTTCTGGCCTGTAAGGCAATATACCGGTCATCTGCGGGTGTGGTTCCTCGTGGACGACCACTACTAAACCCCCGGATAGCTGTTCCTGTAGTTTGAAATTGTCTCCAAAGTCGTGAAACGATGCTGTGAGCAATTCCGAACTCTGCAGCCACACTTGTCACACTGCGGCCTTCCTCCAACTTCCCAATGATTCGACCTCGGGTAAAAGCATCCAGATGTCGTCTAACAGATTGATTATTCGCCATTTCTCGCTGAGGCAGCAACTCGGTGTGATTTTAACTGCTATACGGCGTGCAATCTCTTTGCCAGAAATACTGATCTTACACCGACAACATGCTTTATACTACTCAGACACTCCCCCATTACGTCTACCTGCATATCTGAGCATGTGCTACCGTACATCACCTTACTTAATCTCCTGATTGGTCTTTCTGTCCGCTCTGCCTCTTCGTTCAGCTGATATGCTAATTTTTCGACTTCGTCCTTAATTTTTGCACACCAGTGTATAAAGTTTATCTCTGATGCAACAACAAAGAAACAATTTTATTTAATGCAGAAAATTTCATTTCGCAGTGTATATGAATTGCAAATTAAAAATAAAATAAGCAGCATTAAATTAGCTTTCCCTAGTGCAGGACAAAATAAATTCCAAACTTCTTCAGTCGTATCTCCCATAATAACAGTCCTTCGATATTCTATGCTTGTTAAGTATTACAGTCTGTTACTTCAAAATAGACACTTCAAGGTCGAGGCTGCTCTCAACTGCGATCGTAATATGTATCATCATCCCGCACAGTGGAAACTGGGGAATTTAAACAAATTAGAAGGTTCATCTTTTTTTCCGCAGCAGTCGTAGCCACGGTTATTAGTTATAGTTTCAGCGGGAAAATGCCCTATAAACGCCTATTCTTAAGTAGCAGACTACAGATATTTTTCGAAAATTCTTAGTTAGTTCAATTTAAAATTGTTTGTGTGCGGTTAAGCCTATTTTTTTTACCAAAGCAGCCATATTCGTTTACATTTGAAACTTAGCAGAATAGTGAATTAAGTTAGTTTCTGCATCTTCACTGTCTTTCTGCCGACTGAGACTAAAAGTAATCATTCAGTTTTGTCCATCGAAAAATCTACCTTCTCGCCCCTTAGCAGAATTGCTTGTTTTTGCTTAGAAACTCTTAACCTGAATTGTAAAAATTGTTTTTTTTTAATTGTGTTAACGGTATTTGGTGTTTTATATTTTTCAATTTTTAATAAGATATTTTGAGGTTTTATCTGTTTTAGCTTTGTCGAGAAGTGAGAACTGAATTAATTGAATGAGAAATATATCTCTAATAAAATTCGAGGAAATAAGTTTAAATGAAATGCAGGAAAATATGCGTATAATTTAATATTCCGTACAAGTCGTGTGGTGTACACATCAGTTTTTTTTCTTTGTCAATCAAAGGAAAGAATACCAGAATTTAATTAAATGTACATGGAGAAAAGATTATGTTTATTAAAGGCTAGCGTATTTACAAAAAGAAAAGATAAAAACTCTTAGTTACATATTCACATAAAATTACATGTTATAGCCATCGAACTAAAGATAAACTAAACTAAAGATAACGCCTATAAATAGCGCCTAAAATAAAGAGAACTAAAGAAAACCCCTTCTTTTATTATTGCGTATTAAATCATGCTTAATCCATTCTGGAGTTTATTCGGGGAAATAAGTGTTTAAGATTTACTTCGTAACTTTTAATATAGCTATTTGGAGGTTTTATGTATTTTTGCCTTGTCGCGAAATGAGAACTGAATTAATTGAATGAGAAATATATCTCTAATGAAATTCGAGGAAATAAGTTTAAATGAAATGCAGGAAAAAGTGCGTACAATTTTATATTCCATACCGTGAAAGTCATATGATATATATGTTACTGTGAAAGACCGAAATTGGGGAATGTCGACTTTCACCGGAGAATGTCAACATTCACCAAATACGTCGGTGAAAGATCGAATATAACATTGCATTCTTGTACATTCGGACCCTCACCGGTGTATGTCGACAATCACAGATATGCTCTGGTGTAGGTCGAAAAGAGAGGCGACTGGCCGTTTCCCATAAATGCAGTCGTAAAAGCAAGGGCCTCTTGTGCAGTTCAAAGTCTCGTAATAGTTTAAGTTGTTGCAATGAATCAGATTTGAATCACATAATTTAGTAAGTTTTTTATTACTATTATTTTATTTTCTCATTTACTACGTACTGTATAATTAAGTAAGTTTTTTAACTTCTATTATTTTCCTTTCTCATTTTGAATGTATTGTGTGTTTTAAGTACTTGTGTGTTTTTTCGCGACTGAATGACGGAGAAGAAAATATAATATTCTCATATATTCAATATTCACCATTAGTACATGGTGACATTCTATGTGAATATACATACATTCTATGTGAACGACTATGTGAATGTTGACATTCACCGGTGAAAGACGACATTCTCCAGATTTCGGTGTTTCACCGTAACATATACATCAGATTTTTTGTTCTGGTGATCTGTATTTTCATGAAGATTTGCTTATAATCAAAATACGTCAGTTTTAGTTAATGAATTTAATTTCAGTGTTCATTCAACAGCTTTTGCTTACTTCATGACATAAATTATTTTCTTTTTCTTTCCCTCTTTCAAAAAAGACGTTAAATTTATGCAGCATTGTGCTAAGTCGTTCTAGAGAACGAACGAACTGTGTATAAACGGGTGGAAAGTAATTTGCTACGGCTGAAAGCAAACCTGTCTAAATTTCTCTAGAAATGCATTCACCTTTTTCATTAAAATTGAATCCAAATAAATGACTAATCTTGTTAACTAATAAAGTTCACTCTGAAATGCTTCCCTTTCATCTTTTTTAGTCCTAAGGGATTTAGTCCCGAAGGACTATTACTTTCGTTTTGCGATTTTGCGTCGGAAACACAAAAACGGCGTATCACTTTTCAAATTGTTGCCACTAAATGTTATCGCTCTGCATTAAATTTTAAAAAATGAAAAATCTGCATAAATGTATGCATGTTTTTTTTTTTTTTGACGTAGCTTTCTCTTCAAAAATCGTCTGCGTGCGTTGCACGGGAAAATAAAAAGGAATTTTAATTACAGTTCTAAATAAATAGCCAAATAAATGTGAAATTCGTAACAATATTCTCTAAAACTTTAACGAATTTTTCATTAACAAACTCAAAGATTTCAAAGCCAGCAATACCAACGTTGTACAGAAAAACATTTTTATCTCCAGCGCGCGAGAGCGTGTAAAGAAATTTCTAAAGATATGCTCAATTTAAAATTATTTTGCGATATTGCTGTTGAACTGAATTTTATGGTTTAAGTGCGAAGAACATGGTGTTTAACAAATAAAGGTAACACACAAAATGTTAAATAAACGTCCCTTTGGACGTAATTTAAAATCTGAAACATTTCAGATTTTTTTTATTGATATTATTTTTTTTAAGTTATTCATTCAGTTATATTGCAAATAAAATATGCAAAGCAGAAGATATACTATACTATAAAACAGAAGATATTACCTTTACTCTAAGGATATTTATAATATTATATGTCTTCTGCAGCCTCCCATTATGAAATTTAAAATATGCAGTAAAATCAAGCCTGTTTAAAAAAATACAGTCTTATTTATTCTTCCGTAAAACAGCTGACTGAAAATTAAAACGTAAGATTATGAATTTTTCCTATATTACAACCTATCCCATTTTTCAAAAATATGTAGCTATAATAGCTCCTCTGCATTTAATAATTTTCATTCAAAGACCACAGACAGTCAATTAATAATTTCGTAAATGTCTTCATTCATGTTTCAACAAGACGTTGCGTGACGGAAGAAACATTTTCTTATTTTAAGAGCACAATTAATTAGATCGTTGGACACGATCTGGAGGAACATGGATTAAAACGTGAGCTTAACAACTTTTTTCTCTCTTACGAGATAACTTATTTCATTGTATCTTAAGTATTATTAATACAGCAAAACATATTGATCCAAATGCGAGACTATTTATTGTCCCGTTTTATGCAGAGCCTTGATTTGCATATACTTATGTGCAAAACTTGAACACTATGTCGAATTTCAGAAAAACTAATTGACAGATTTTAATGAATTTTAATATTTATGTACATTTATAACAGAGAAGGAGACGTACACAGCGACCAAAAAAAAGGGGGGGTGGGGGAGGACAATTTTACAATTCTATATCTCCCGTTCTAGTGGGGTGATTGACGAAATTATTCAAGTTGCGTTTCTCATGTCTCGAAAGCGCGACTTAGGATATGTATTATATTTATATATAGCATTGTTCTAATATAGATATTTTGACACAAAACCGGACTTTTTCTCAAATGACATGCCAATGTTTTTCCATATTTCGATTCTACGACTGAAATGATGCCAAACTGTCAAGTTTTGTAAAAAATCGCACGAGTAGTTTTTAAAAAATTAGCTCTCAAAAATTTAGGTCTTCTATGTTAATTGAGTTTGGTACATATTTATTAATATCTCTTTTTTATTAAACTTATTTGATTCTTCCTTTTACATTTAGAAATTAAATTTCATTCCAAATAACATTCGCACATTTTTTATGGTTTATTGTTTAAATTTGTATTTTTGAATAATTTTTATAAATTTTTTGAAAAAAATTTGGAGTTATAACCCATAAAATGTGTACCATCATCTTAAAGACATGTATTTCTAAGCACACTTGCAAAAAATTAGAACTTTTTAATCCAAATTTCCGAACATATACGTGAATTTATATATTGGCCGTTTTGAAATTTGGCGTATTTATTATAAGCGATAATAACGAAAATGTGGTTTACGCACTTTATTAAAATTATTTGAAAGTATGAACGATGACTTTTTTTCCGCTCGTCTTGTTTACTTTTTTACCTGCTTTCCTTTTACCTGTTTAGTTTTATTTTAACTAAATCGATATTTACAGATTATATCTTAACAGCATTATGAGCAGAAAATAATAATTTTTTTAAATTTCAGTTAACTGCATTTATAATTTTCAATACCATTAATTTGCTCAATTAATATTATATTTTTTATTTTTTTACCTGCTTTCCTTTCCCTGTGTAGTTTTATTTTAACTTAATCGGTATTTACAGATTATATCTTAGCAGCATTATGCGAAGAAAGTAATGATTTTTAAGTCCTTATTATACTAGTCTACTTTATTATTTATCAATCCCTGTGAATCAAATATCAATCTCTAATAAAAAAATTAAATTCTCATAAACATGTTAGAATCCTAAACTTAACATTTTGCTACTGCCAAAATATATAAGCATATTTTATTATAATTCTGCAACCATCTTCTGAAGTTAGTATTGAAACGAATTCAGGTCTTGTGAGTGTGGACTCAAATGAACCGTATAAGCATAATCATCTTCGTGAGAACAAATTCGTAAATTTAATGAATTGAACTAGTGCAGTAAAGGATGATTCGGTTAATTTTCATCATGTTTAGTAAATTATTGCAAATCTTTACAGAATAATTTGTATACGAAGTGCAGAAATAGAGAAAGGTCGTTTTATTTGAAGGAAAAATTTAGTTGCTTCGCACGTATTACAGTTGTTTCAAACATTTCATTAGTTATAAAAAATTTTCATTTTTTTTAACATCTAGTTTTTGTTATACGTATAAGTTTTTGATCTGTATCTCATTGTTTGTTACCATTAATGTTTAAATCCATAAAGAAATGATGTAGAAATATAAGTAAATGTTTTGAAAAGATTTCAGTTATTTGTTTTTATTGCCAAACGGGCCTTTTTAAAAAACAAATATTCCTCACATATCTTCGCAAACAAACTAAGGATTTAGAAGGTATGACTGTTAATATGGATAACGAGAAAGCCATTGTAGACTGCCAGAGTAAAGAAATTCTTTTAATTTCGTACAATATAGAAGATAAATTTTAAAAAAAATTCTTTCTAATGCTTTCATAGTACTGCTGGTTCTTAGAATAAATTAACTGTATTTATCTTAATAAATAAATGATTAAATATATGAACGAGGAATAGATTAAAATACAGTGAACAAAGAAGAGGAATAGATGACAGTATTGTACTCCAGGAGAAACAAGAAAACAAAATATTTCTTCAAGATAATAAAACTTTAAAAAAAATTGTAGATGTAACTTACTTCATACTTTTACTGTTTGCTGAGGTAATTAATTAATTATTATTAAAAAACTAATTTATTCAGTTTTAAAAACAATTATTGAATTACATTATTTTTTCTCTTATTAGGAAAGAATTGTTGCCATCATATCGACAAATACTTAAAGTATTGTTGCGTGCGTATGGGTTCGTTATGGATTGAATGCACAAGTCGTTCAAACGTTAGCAAAAATTTATTCTTTCTGCAAGAAATAAATCAAAATGCTGAAATATTTCTTCAGAGATATTAGTGCAATATCACAATATCTCAAACGTTAAACAGAATTCACTTTAAAACAAACAAACTAATTCTAACTCACAGCAAAATCGCTACAATCAATCACAGCATTAAGTAAACAAGTAGCAGTTCGCTTCTAAACAGCTACAATTACAACAAGAACTGAGATGATGTGTTTAAATTCGGCTTTTTATAAGCTTTTTAATTAGCACGAGATCATTCTTTTACTTTCTCGGTTTTTCTGGATCACAAAAGCAATTATGAGATATTTATTTATTAGATATTAAATGCACGCGCTCTTGTATTTTTACTTTTCCGGCTCTGCTTTCTCTTACAAAAATCGTCTGCGTTGCACGGGAGAATAAACCAATTTTAATTACAATTCTAAATAAATAGCCAAATAAATATGAAATCCGTAACAATACATATTGTACTAATTTTTATATTTTATTCACTTAAATAGCCATCTCGTTCGTAAACTAAATTTTCACTACCATTTAATTTCATAAGTTGACAATTCTCTGGCTTTTTTCTAAAACTTTAACTTAAAAAGCACTAGCTAAAAGATGGTTTATATTTTACTAGAACTAAAATTACTTCTTTATCGCATTTTATAAGGGGAATTGCCATGCTATATTAGACAAGGGGTCTCCCAGATTAGTGACACTGACTATCGTACCGAAGGGCCCGGGTTCGAATCCTGGAGAAGGCATGAATATAAATTGTCTGTTCCTTAATAGAAGGCAACATGGCTCACCTGTTAGTTGCCTTCATAATAACGTGACCACCACTTCCGGCCTTAGCAGTGGTCAACACCTATAATGGTTAGTGCCCGCTACTGGGAAAAAAAAAAAATTACTAGAAACACCATTAGCATCGTATGCTTAAAAAGTAAAGCTATCGAAAAAAAATCTAAATAATACATTACTATGTTAATTAACGTATTGATTACTGTGATTCTGTGATTTTAATTTATAGAAAATAAAACTTGTTTTATAAAATGACAGCAAATGCAAACGGCCTTTACTTTTGTTTGAGTGGGAATCTCCCAGCCAATTTATTTGAGTAAAATATTTTTTTTTCTTATATTACGTGCTCCGCCCTAAGGCACTACACGGAAAGGGAGGGATGCCCCGTGGAGGTCTTTTTAAGGGAAACTGGCTCGTATCCACGTTACATATGGGGAAAACCACGAAAACGCCCATGCAGCCAGCCCGTTCGGCGGGACTTGAACCCTGGACCGAACTACCAGTGTTCAGCGGCTTTTACCGCTCGGCCGCTGGTGGGCCGAGTAAAATATTTAAAAGTAAATTTATTATTTTAAATAAATACTCTTGTAGTGGCAAAGAAATCAGTTTCTCAATAAAGATAATTGTTTTCTAAATTTAATCAAACCAAACTCGCATAAATCATCTTCAGATGTCCAATTAATTAACTTTTCTGAAACAAATAATAAAAATACATTCGCTCCAATCTTTATACTACTAGCAAAGCGTTCTGCAAAACATACGATACGATATCATTTGAATGGATTAAATTTACTATATGGTTTTCAAATCGACAAAATATAACATTTCGGAACATAAATTTATTTAAGAACATTATTCATTTTTAATCATACAGAAAAGTATTTTTGAAACTTTTAGGCTCTCTGGCATGAAGGAATAACTGTTACTACAAAAAATTATTTTTTAACTTCAATTTATTTCGAAATATACTGATATGAAATAAAATTTACAAAACTAATTTTCATCAATGAGATTGGGTTTTGAAAATTCTAAGACAATTTTATCAAGGCAATATTATGATTTACTAAATAGTTATTTAAAAATCTAATAAACTGAAATATACAATAATATTACTAAAATTTGGTCGATAAATTCGAACTGGAAATTTCTGAATGTTTTAAAAATATTGCCCTTCTTATTTCTTCCAATAAACGAACACGTATATAAAAGCACGTGAAGCACGAAGAATTATCTGTAGCAATAAACAATAGTTTTCATTTACGCTACTAACGAGAAGTTATTTGCAACATCTCAAAATCAAAAAGATTAGAATCTTCTCATAAATTTAAAAATTACTGTGAACACAGGCCTTTCATGCAACTCAAATTTAGGAATCCATCCAATTTTCTTTTATTATCTGATAAAAAGATGCTCATAAATAAAATGTTTGGTCAACCGTAAGTCCTTTCTTGGCCATTACCAAAAACTTTCATGCTCAAGACTTGCCATTTTTTCCCTCCGTCATTCAAATAAATTGTTTACTCATTGCTGTAACGTTTCCAAAAACTTCTAACGCATAATCAAGAACTCCGCTGTCATAGCCAACATCTAATTTCTTAATTACAAACGTTTTTCTGATTAGTTTAGAAATTCTAACCAGATAGCATTCCAAAATTAACTTCATTGGTAAAAAAAAATTAAGGCGAATCTTTTGACGACAGAGATAGATGTTAGCTTGGGAAAAGCTAAATTTAATTCCCTATTACGCTTAGTATAGCCTGGGCTATTAAGATTGATCGTGCTTGGATGCTTTTACGTCTCCTGAGCATTGATTGCCTCCTGGATCACGCAACAGTGATTGATTAGTTTATTCTCTAGAGAATTGCGGGTATCCATGAGCAGTTGACTTATAAGGAGGTCAAAAGAAATGCTTTGGATCGATGGAATTCTTGTAAATGCTGCTAAAACATAACGTAAATCCGTAAATAATGGCGAATGTTAAAAATGTTACTGATGTCCGGCGAGTCGAAAAATATTCGGACACAATAAGCTCTCATATGTTTTTGAAAGAATAATTATACGTTTAAATTAAACGAAATGTTTTTCTTATTTGCCAAGTCTTAGAGCTAAACAAAATTAAAAAATCTGATGTGTACACCACATGACTCCTTGTACGGAAGATTAAATTATACGAATTTTTCTGCATTTCAGTTAAACATATTGAATTAACAGTTACCGAATTTTAAATTAAATCTACTTCATCCATGGCGTATAAATCACAATAAAATAAATGCACGCTTTAAAGTTCACTACATTTATTTACCATTACGCCACACTTCGGCGCTAGTTTCACTTAACAGCGTTACATCTCATTCATTTTATGACTCAGAGTGCGCAAATATTATAGCACTTGAAGAATTACCAAAAGTTCTGTTCAAATATATAATAAATCTAAAACAATGTATAAAAGAAAATAAACAAATAAAAAAAGAAATCATTTTTTCAGCACCGCTTACCTAATGCGCATGCGCTACTAATTAATTCAGTTCTGACTTCGCGATAAGGCAAAAATACATAAAAATTCAAAATATTTTCATTAAAAATTGAAAGATATAGGGAAATATAAAACACCAAGTGCAGTTAAAACAATTAAAAAACAGTTTTTACAATTAAAATTACAGCTTGTACGCAAAAACCAGCTAATAACTTAGATGATAATTTCAGAATGAATTAAGCATAATTTAATTCGCAATAATAAAAGAAGACGTTACTTTGTTGTTGCATCTCGCATATGTATAGCGCATGTATGTATCTCGCATAACTCAAAAACGAGCAGCTTCAAAACGTTGAAATTTTGTATATACGACTGCTATAACATTTAGATGCGCACCTCGCATTTTGGTTGCAATCGGCAGCACCAATAGTATATAAATCTATGTATATATATATCCACTTTGTTACTCGGCTCAGTGAGCTCAGTTTCTTTATTCTTATATGTTTGTGAACTGTGCATTTTTTGCTTTAAAAATGATTGAATTATGTTGTTCTTATATTTCGGTTAAGATTTTTGTGCCTTTATTTTAATTATTGTGGAATTATCAACAATTTAAAACTTTTTTAAGTGCGGCTAAGCCTAATTTTTGGTTATGATAGCGGACATATTTGTTCACATTTGATGCTTAGCAGAATAGTGGATTTGTTGCCAATCTCTAGAAACTAAGCTTCGCGACAACAAAGTAAGGTCTTCTTTTATTATTGCGAATTAAATTATGCTTGATTCATTCTGGAATTATCATTTAAGTTATTAGCTGGTTTTTTCATAAAGATCGTAGTTTTAATTGAAAAAAAAAACTGTTTTTTGATTGTTTTAACTGTACTTGGTGTTTTATGTTTTTCTATATTTTTCAATTTTTAATAAAAATATTATAAACTTTTATATATTTTTGCCTTACTGCGAAGTGAGAACTGAATTAATTACTAGCGCATGTGCATAAGTAAGCGGCGCTGAATCGTCTGTGAAAAACTGTACCTTTTTTATTTGTTTAATTTCTTTTATACATCGTTTTAGATTTATTATAGTATTTGAATAGAGCTTGGGGTAATTCTTCAGATGCCATAATTTTTCCTCACTCTGAGTTATAAAATGAATGAGATGTAACACTGTTAAGTGAGAATAACGGCGAAGTGGGGCTATGGTAAATAAATATAGTGAACTTTAAAGAGTGGATTTATTCTATTGTGGTTAATGCGCTTTCGACGAAATAGATTTAATTCGATAGATTCGCCCTTCGTCGTTTATTCAACAACTGTTAATTCAATATTTAAATGAAATGGAGGAAAATTGCGTATAATTCAATATTCCGCACAAAGAAGTCATGTGTTGAATACATCAGATTTTTTTCAACATCTTTCCTTTCGAGCAGGTTTCAGTCTCATTAAATTAAATAATGTCGCATCATAACTGTAATATTTAATTTGTTGACATATTCGTGTGCCGTTTTGTAAGAAATTCATCTGACTTTGACAAAAATACCGAATAGCTTTAAAATTTTTCATTGCGTGCTTAATGTTTGGAAGCCAGTGTATGTTACATCTAAGGAAAACTGCGAAACATTTATGCAATAAAAGGTATTATTTCCTGATATCGAGGCTATACGAAACTGGAATAATTTGATAAATAAAATTATTTTGAAATTGCATTCAACATTGTCAGAAGCTCTGATGATATTTTGTTACTTTTCGTAAGCAATATTCCTATTTTAAACCTTTTATAAAATGCACTTCCGATAATTTACAGTGTTATTTAGTTTTATTAAGAGAATAGTATATCAAAATCAGAATTGAAACTTCTGTTTAATTCAAGCAGTGTTAGCAAAATATACATTAAAGAAAAGGACCGAAATTTGCAGAATGCTAAAAATCTTTTAAGAATTTCTTTCTTGTACCTTGTTAAGTGTTTTTTAATACAAAGTGAAAAACTTATTTAATGTTACATGCAATTTTTATGAAAACGCTGAGTAAAATATATTAACGCCACTGCATTAACATTTTTCATCCATTAGGGTTTCGTGTAAGTTTCCATTTTCTTTCCTCGCGAATATTCTTCCTTATAATTATTTACCTTAATTTTTCTGGATTAGTACGTGGATGGTTCTATGCTATTTCTTGCTTTAGCATTAGCGCTCTAGAGGATTTCTTCAATTTTTTATTAGTTTATTAATTTTTAATATTGCGTACGTGTACTTTTATAAAATATCTGGGTCATCGGTCCTAGGTATTTTACAAACTGGCTACCCTTTATATGCCTGGATTCCATTCTGTAAGTAATATTATTCGTATCAAAGCTGCAAACTGCTCGTTCTAATCGTTGTTCTGTATATTTACGATCTGTTTCTCCCGTACCAGACCTATTAACACATCATTTCATTTACGGACCTGCACAGAAAATGGCACCCTCATCAATTTTGTGGAAGTTACTGCAAGCGCCATTTGCATAAACGCTGCATCATTCATCCAAATGACCTGCAGCTCGCGTGAGCAAAACGAATTAATTTCCTGCAAGAATTATGCACTAAAGCGTGCTTATGGTCCCTCGAACGAAAATGGCGAAACGGATTTGTTTCCGGACATCAGAAAAATTAGCTTTAATTGTACGATCCTGTTCCTGCTGCTGCTGAAAAGCATTAATAAAGCTAAAATGGTCATTAAGGGGAAATTAAAGCGATTTCTTATGTGCTTCAGTATATTGATTTCAGCTACGTGATTCAAATATATTCAGCGACAAATAAATTTAAATATTTAAATTCATAGTTTCGGAATTAAAAAATCTAATTTTATACAAACCTTTCGGGCATTTTAGTTTTAAGCCGAATTTTTCATTAAATGCTGGTATTATTTTATTATTTTTAGTCCGAAGGAGAAATTTTCCCAGAAGGATTATTAATTTCGTTTTGGCATTTTGCGTTGATTCACTAAAAGCGTTGTTCCACTTTTCAAATTGTTGTCGTCAAATATTATCGCCCTGTATTATATTTAAAGAAATGAAATAATGAAGAATCTGCATAAATGTACGTATGTTTCTCGCATTGTGATAAAACAACGGTATAACGTAATTCTCCTACGAATATATGGGCATCTGGAAGCCCTAATTTGGAATTTGTTATATTATCTATTTCATATTTTGTCAGACATTAAAGAATTTTTGCTTAACAAACTCAACGATTTCCAAGCGAGGAATGCAACACTGGGCGAGGAAAAAATATCTTTAGAGCGCGAGTCTGTGTATCGGAAGTTCTAAAGATATGCTCATTTTAAAATTATTTTGCGATATTGCTCTTGAACTGAATTTTATGGTTTAAGTCCGAAGAACATGATATTTAATAAATAAGGGTAACACACAAAATGGTAAAAAAACGCCTCTTTGAACAACATTAAAATCTGAAAACTTTCAGATTTTTCTTCTTCTTTTTTTACTAGGATTATTTTACTCCATTCCAGGAGAGGAAAATTTATTTTTTACAAAAAGAAAAAGCTATCAAAATTGTTTCATTGTTTAAATTCGTAACTGCGACAGAAAGATAAAATTAGCTATTTTTCGACACTTCGCGATTCGCCTGCAGATACACCATTTTCAGAATAGCGCTGTTTTGTAATCCTTGAATAAAGTAATTATTTGAAAGCAGCGGTGTTGGTGCATTATTACTACTGTTTACTTTCTTCGTACTATTATTATAGAAGAACTCTCCAAATATGCGAACTAACTGAACAGCCCCACTACGATAACTAAATGAAAAATCCGGATAACTCCTTTTTTTTTTAAACCCAAAAAGGTCTATTAGTCTCCAAATGCCATTTTGCGTCGAATCACTTTTCAAATTGTTGCCAACAAATATTGTCGTTCTGTACTGTATTTAAAGAAATTAAATAATGGAGAATCTGCATGAATGTATGTATGTTTCTCGCATTGTGATAAAAAAACGATACCTAGAACCATCAAATTTTGAATGACGTAATCCTACAGCGAATATAGGTATCTGGAAGCCCGAATTTTGATTTTGGAATTTATTTTAGTATCCATTTCATATTTTATTGAGCTTTAACGAATTTTTGATTAAAAAAAACTCAACGATTTCCAAGCGAGCAGTGACAACACTGTACGGAATAAAATATTTTTGTCTTCAGAGCGTGAGACTGTCTATCAGAAATTCTAAAGCTATGCTGTTTTTAAATGTTTTTAGCCCAAAAGCTCTCGATTTTTTTGACACACATGCTCGTTTCATTTACACGCATGTACACGTTTCGTGTAAATGAAAAATACGTCCCTTTGGGCGTAATATAAAATTTGAAAGCTTTCAGATTGTTTAATAATTTTTCTTGGCAATTATCTTTAATTTACTGGCACTTACGCCCTCGTAAAAAGTGACTGATTATGCTTTATTGCTTTATACGCTGTAAGACAAAAATTCATTATATGAAAAAAGTCCAAACATAGTTACTATTTCTATTTATCAGAAAAGAGGTTCCCCTTACGGCTAACCAGAGAACAACCAAAAGATCTGAGGCCTGTTGCAGTACGCAACTGCTCGTCCATTCGTGTTCATAAGTTACGAATATTGTACATAGGATTTCTGAATTATTTAGATAAGTTTATTATTAATTAATTCAATAAGTAATTAAACTGAAATAAATTAAATAAAAACGTATTTAACTCTACTTTATTCACAAAGAAAAGCTAACGATAGTGTTTAATAAGAGTTCTGAGTATTTGAAATTCGAAAATATAGTTGTAACTATCGGAAGTACCCGATGCAGTTAAGTTAGTTAGATTGAAAGTAATATATCTAACAACAGAGAGAACGATACCGCTGTAATCCTTCTCTAATAACGATGCAAAAAATGCGATTCATAGTCATACATTTTTCACTCTGATGCGATATGGAACCCACATACAAAACTTCGATAGAAAAATAAACTAATTCTCTCTCATTATATCAGCAACAAAGGTACGCAATTTAATGATTTTCGTCTTTCTAATCAACTGGTCTTAAAAGTTCCATCCAATATTTCACCTATATTCAAATTTTGGCCGATTAAATGTGACAAAAAATTGATCTTAATTGATCAGATATCAATAACGCGAACAAACAAGAAAACACACAAACAGACATTCTTCTTTATATGTATAGATTTTGTAAAACTTAAAAATTTTTGATTAACAAACTCCACGATTTGAAAGCGAGTAGTAGCAACACTTTTTGAAATAAAGCATTTTTATCTTCAACGCGCGAACGCTGTTGCCACCAGAAAAAATGAATGCGAAAATTAGCGCTTCCAGAGTTTTTAATTAATATTTCGGCTGATTAAAATCGCACGAAGAAGGGAATAGTAGAAATGGCTTCTCACGAATTTTTGGAATCGGGAATAATGTATTTAATGTTTGGCAATGCTATTTTTATTTATTGTAAAACTTAGGAATTTTTTATTAACAAACACTAGGATTTGAAAGCGAGCAGTGGCAACAACTTTCGAAATAAAGCAGATTTTCGTTCCAGATCATGAGACTATTGCCACTCGGAAAAATAAGGGCGAAAAGTATCGTTTTTCCGAGTTTTTAATTAATATCTCTGACTTTAGCACTTTTTTGGGGGGGGGAAGTGGACAGCTACTTTTCCTAGGATACAGAAAAGACTTGTAGAAAGTTTGGTGACGATAGCTATAGTAGTGACTGAATTATTAGAGGGACAAACAGACTTTCTTCTTTATATATATATATAAAACTATTATTAGTTTTATGCAATTGTTGCTAATTCTGTCTATTGTTATCATAATTTGCTAGAAACTGAAGCACAAATACAAAAGTTTATCGATTGTTTCAACTTTGATAATTTATCTCTTTTTGGAAGTGACAGTTTTATTTTAGAAAGTGAAACTTCTCGAGACATTTAATTCGTTTCAATAGCAATCATTTTTTAATATTATCCAGTCAGATACATTCTCTGAGATTGTTCCATTTATAAGCCTTTTGCATCTCTTAATGTATCAGTAACGAAGAATTGATGTTTAAATTCACTTTATGGCCGGTAGTAACAAATTTTATAAGTACTCTTTTTAGAAATTCTTAAAAACATCACTTACCTTTCACGGAACAAACGTTTATGTGACCCTTAACGGATTAAACCAAGGAACACAAAGGGAATTATTTTGTTATCCAGAGCGCGCTGGAAAAATTGAAAATAGCTAGGTTTAGCTCACCATTCTATATTTTCATAAGTTTTATAATACGTGACATTTAACAATGAAGTTCTACAGTTTATTTTCATAATATTTTATGAACAAAATTATACAAATTTCAGTTAGTTAAGCTTCATTGATTTAAGGCAGAATAAGATTTTAATTTTACTACAACAAATAGAATATATTGTTGCGTGCGTACGGGTTCGTAATGGATTGAATGCACAAGTCGTTAAAAATTAACAAAATTTATTCCTTTCTCAAGGAATAAAACAAAATACTGAAATATTTCCTCAGAGATATTCGTGCAGTATCACAGTATCTCAAATGTTAAACAGAACTCAATTCAAAACAGCGCAAGTTAATCCAATCTCACAGCGAATTCGCTACAATCAATAACAGCATTAAGTAAACAAACAGTTCGCTTAAAACAACAGCAACTGAGCTGATGTGTTTTAATTCGGTTTTTATAAGCTTTTTTAATTATTTACTAGAACATTCTGGTAAAACCTCGATTTTTTTCGGTTTTTGTGGATGGCAACAGCAATTACGAGATATTTATTTATGAAATATTAAATTCACGCGCTCTTTTATTTTTACTTTTCCGACGCAGCTTTCTCTTCAAAAATCGTCTGCGTTGCACGGGAAAATGAAACAATTTTAATTACAATTCTAAATAAATAGCTAAATAAATACGAAATCCGTAACAATATTTTGTTTTCAATAACGATGTTTTCTAGACGATTTCTGTATCCTAATGATATTGCAGTGCATAATTTCGAAGGAATGATCAACTCGATACTTCTCCAACTGTCGCTGAATGTTAAATTAAGGACGAGATATCATAAAAATGCATTTGCGTTAATGAATACAGAGCCTTTTAAAATAAAACTTGATGTTTATGCCGAATTATAAATTTCATTTTAGCTAAAAATACATACAGTATGTAATTTCGAAATGTTTGTATTTTTCTGAGGCTTATGAGTTATTTTATTTCCTACTTTCACAAAAAAGTGCATTTTGTTTCTATGCTAAGAAAACAATTATTTTATTTTTTCATATCCATTTCGATTATAGATTTTTTACTATAATTGTGGGATCCATTTTCAAGCAGTGTCATTTAACGCCTTGCTAGTAACATTTCCACTGGAAACTCCGTGAATAGAGACCCTCAACAAAAGCATTACATCCAAACTTTCAACATAAATCACAAGAGCGCTGTCAATAAACGCCTAGAAAGTCGCCAATATTCTCGCCAGGGGAAACCCTCCAAAATAAGCTTCTTAACCGAAAGAGATACATCTGGCTCACAAGAACTTACTCAGCCAGTGCTTAATCCCGGACTACCTTGAAATCCCCATCTCATGGATCAGATAATTATAATCAAGTCGTTACATCACAATTGCTTCAGACATTCTTTTTTGTTAGCCATTGTTTTATTGCGCTGGAACTTAAGTTTCCTGTTTCGGTCGGTGGTCGATGCGATAGAAGTCGACCTTGACTCGATTGTTACTCGGGCGGCGTCAGGTCAAAAGTTTCTGGACGACGAAGAAAGTTGTTACACTGTTTGTGTGGTATATTTTTCTTTGTCGTAAATTTATCCTCAAGTGATACCAATGAAAGCAATAAAGCCTGTTTCGTCACCGAAGTGCGATAAATTTCCATTAGCACTATTAGGTGACCACTCCCTAAATCGTAGGCTACTTCTCATCTTGCATCTCCTACAAAGTCAGTATTTTCGGTATTTTCCCACTGCTTTTATTGAAAATTGAATTATGACATATTCTGGCGTATAACGGGCATTTTTAATACAAAAATTAAGATCGAAATTTACAGGTGCGCGTCATACGCCGGATATAAAAATGATAGATTAAAAATAAGGAAGCAATCAGCAGACAAAATTTAGATTTCTTACATGTACTGAAATGCTGTTTTTTTTTTTTTAAAGAACTGACATACCTAATGAACTTAAAATTTTTCATTATCGGATAACTTGAAAAGTTTATCATGTTCGTTTTCTGTTACTTCTTCACACACATCATCGAATTATCTTTCATCTTCACTCGCAAACTGATTGACTTTGCATTTGAAACCACCACAGTGTTGTTTCGTTTAGCAGCAGCCATATTTCCTACTAAAAGGAACGCCAGATCAATTGTATTTCAACTAAAACAAATGCAATTTACTACAGCCTTCGAGATTCACTTCAAGATTACGGCTTCGAAGGACTACAGAAAGAGATCTGACTCGTTATTCTGCGAATGCATTCGGAGTAGGAAGGGTATTCTTACCTCAAATTCTGTCCCCATTTTCTCGAAACTCTGGAATAACATTCGTGTGCACATCTGCATTGAATACAACCCACCCCCTTTGCAGACTCATTTAATCCCTCAAGTATTACACCTACACACGTATTGTTTCCCTTATCACTTCTCAAATGACTGCAAAGATGGAACATAGCACATATACCTTTCAGATTTCACCATACAAAGAAGGGTGCGCGTTATACGGCGAATATGCCTAAAAATTAATAAATGTAGTTCCAAATTATAGGTGGGCGGTATATACGGTATATATTTTGGATTATACGGTAATATAAGGTATATATTTCGGATATTTTATATACTGTATATATTTCGTGTAGCTTGTACTGTAGTGAATGCAGCATTTTTGTATAAAACAATAGCTATTAATTGTTTTTAGCCCAAAGGGCGTTAGCCCAGAAGGGCTATTAATTTCGTTTTGGCATTTTGCGTCGATTCACTTTTCACACTGTTGCTACCAAATATTACAGCCCTGTATTATATTTAAAGAAATTAAATAAGGAAGTATGTAGAGACATTAGGTTTATTTCGAAGCAGGAGAATGAGCAACGCCTTCGCCGGGAATCGAAGCACGGACCACTCGGTTACGCGTCGAGCATGCAGATCATTACACCACGAAGGCATCTGAAGAGGGCGGGAGAAATACCCTATATACTCCCCCTTTGAAAGGGCGACTGGGGTTTTGGGGACCCACTCGCCAAATCGCGGTGGTGGAGAATCATCATTCACCACCTTTTTAGTTCGGGCGCCAGTGTAGAGACATTAGGTTTATTTCGAAGCAGGAGAATGAGCAACGCCTTCGCCGTGAATCGAACGACGGACCTCTCGGTTACGCGTCGAGCATGCAGACCATTACACCACGAAGGCATGTGAAGAGGGCGGGAGAAATACCTTGTAAGTATATGCATAAATGTACATATGTTTCTCGCATTGTGATAAAACAACGGTACCTAGAGCCATGAAATTTTGAATAGCGCAATCCTGTATCGAATATGGGCATCTGGAAACCCAAATTTGGAATTTGTTTTATTACCTATTTCATATTTTTTCAAACATCAAAGAATTTTTTACTAACAATCTCAACGATTTCAAAGCGAGCAATGGCAACACTGCATGGAAATAAAAACATTTCTATCTCCAGCGCGCGAGACTGTGTATCGGAAATTCTAACGATATGCTCATTTTAAAATTATTTTGAGATAGTGCTCTTGAATGGAATTTTATGGTTTAAGGGCGAAGAACGTGATACTTAATAAATAAAGGTAACACGGAAAACGTTAAAAAAAGTTGTAAAATCTGAAAGCTTTCAGCTTTTATTTCTTTAATATTCCCAATCGAAAAGTACCTCTCCTTTATTATTCATTAGAAAAGAAAAGAGAAGAGCGTTAGAAAACGAGAGTAGGTTCTCTTTACTATGTGATAAATGATACATTAAGTATCAAATGCTTGCTGCTAAATTGGGATTTTCTTAGTAACTAGATTATAAATAGTTTAGCTTGATTAGCATTGAAAATTAATGTAACACATCTCTAGTGCCATAAATTATGCACAAAATTATCTTTAATATGTGATGTTTAGCAAAGAATATTTGTAATATGACTATGGCATCTTGAACAACAGTCATTGTTATAAGCAACTGATAAATTTTATCTTAAAAAGAATACATTTTTTTAAAAACGCTTCATACTTCTTTAAACCTGAATACACATTGTTACCCAGAATAATAGTTAAAAACACCTAGAATAGGTTTTAAATGGGGCAAAAAAGCAACTTTAGATAGTCAAATGTTTTCAAACTCAAAAAATAATTTGTAGATATAGAAGAAGCAACATCTAAATTTCTAGCTAAATCAGTGGGCGGAGCAGAAAAAATATACGTAGCACCATCTATCCAGGGAAGGAAAGATAGATTAGTTTTCCGAAAAAAGTTCCCCACGAAGGCATCCTTTCTCTGGCAGATAGCACTCGCGTGCTAAAATCTTGTAATTAACTAAATCTAACCTACTGAAACCGATAGCCAATTCTCCAGTATTTATTTTCGTTTTTACAATACAATATACTTCAATCTCAGACAGTAACTTTGCTTCAGTTTTAAATTGCGCTAATATATATATATATATATATTCTGCTTTCACTATTTTTCACCCGCCATTTTTTTTCCTTAAACATGCTTGTCTTCTTGCGCTTATTTTTTAGTTTGAAAATATGCATCCGTCATTAAGTCAAAAAGTTTTCAAAAATTGTTGAAATTCTATCATCAGATGACTGTGATATAGTGTGACTTTGTTATATTCAAATTGTCGCGGCACCAGTTGTTATGTGCTAATATCGCGTCACCAAATGTTGTGGTACCAAATGTTAAATACTAACTGTTACAATAATTTGTCTACAATAATATCAAAACCATAATTCATTGCGTTGTGTTTACTAACCCGAACAACCCCTAAGACCAAGCAGGAGTATTGGTGTTAAGAACATTCACACAAGTCATCATAAGAAAAACTCTGAATCAATTATATATATATAACCAAGGATATTTATTGCAGCATTAAAGGAAGACACTCAATCTTTCAACTTAAATTTCTAGATCTATGGAGTGTACTGTTACAACTGATTAAAATAATGCATTTAGAATTATAATAAATATTGTTAGTTTCAAATATGCACCGAGATGAATTAATCAAAAATTTACACCGTAAAAATTAATATTAGAATTTCATATGCAGTTATCAAAACTCTGCTGGCCAGCATACAAATACACAGGAACTTAATGAATCACCGAGCATGGTGTCTTTACCAATATTGATAGAGATTACTTAGTTCAAGAAATTTCTTAATTTACTCAGGTAAAAATTACATACATAAATTTAGCAAATCCCTTAGGCAGTTAGAAAAATATTACATACTCATGTAGACCCGTTGGAGAAAAATGATTACATTTAACCCTACATTCAATTACTCAATTAAAGGTAAAGTAGAATTTAAATTTTTAATCGTTCCTTAATTTGCAAAAGTTAAAGTTAATCCTCAACCAAAAATAGTAACAACTTAAAGTAAAAAGGTAAAATTTAGATAAGTTTACAAATTTAATAACCTGTCTTAATCCATTATATATAAATTTTAATTACATTCCAAGTTAAGGTTAAAAATCCTAAATAGATTACTAGTGCAACAATTGCTTAAATACACAGCCTGGATTTAAGATCCAGCAGAAAAACTTTGACTAAAAGTTAAATAGAATTTTATTGGAAATTAAATACACATATAATTACTCCTTACTTTAATAATTCATCACTGGAAAATTTACGAGCAGCCGTTTGAAGTTGAAAGCTCTCCTTTGGGCATGATTCCAACCCGCAGAGATGATGTTAACAGTCCTGAAGGATGTAGGAAATTGAAATAAACATGGATAATCCCGGAAGGAAGATGAAAACTGTACCCATAGACCGATGGGAAGAAGGTGGGAACTAGTAATTTACTGAACTAGTCCCATTCCGGCGAGTTGATGGTAGTACTCGGATCTAAGTGACCGTTCATGAAGAAATCTGATAGCTGGATTCAAATGGCATCCAACGATTTAATTCGATGAGAAAAAAAACAACATTCTCGACTCCAACACGGGGATGGTAAAGTGCGGAGGAGTAAACTTCAAGTGAATTTTTTTTTTTGATGTTCATCTTTAAGACGTTCATCTTTAAGACATCCACTATCGGACCCCCCGGGTCAACATTTCCTCTTCCAGAGGAAGAAAATGAAGCGTCTTCTTTCAGCTGCGAATCCAAGGCAAAGAG
Source organism: Stegodyphus mimosarum (assembly GCA_000611955.2). Lineage (NCBI taxonomy): Eukaryota > Metazoa > Arthropoda > Arachnida > Araneae > Eresidae > Stegodyphus > Stegodyphus mimosarum. The sequence continues at coordinate 310,013 of KK112662.1, forward strand.
GCTGAGCATGGCCTTGCATGACGATTTCAATCGTCCAGGCTCCAGAATTTTCCAAAATCACCAAATTTGGTGAATTAGTATGCAAATCTCGCCAAACACAAAACAGTGCTTTGAAAACTTAATTTTTCCTTCTTCACACCAAAAAAAATTCCACCCTCGCCACCCCCTTCGCCAACAAGGAGGGGTGAGGGAAAAGAATGCGACAACCCTATCACTCAACCGGACGCAGTACATGACCTTGACGAGAAAGTGCACCGAAACGACGCTTATAGCAGAATAAATTTCTAGACACGAAATTCAACAATTTTAGCAATTAAATGGGCATAATTCTCCAACGGGGCAACGTACAGTCATGAAAGTAGGTTCATAAGAAGGGTAAATTTTTTCTCTTTAAGAGGTATAAATTTCAACCATGTGAATAAAAAGGAAGTATTTTTAAATTTCAAATATTACGCAGAAACAACCGATTTCCCATTGTCTCCTTCTCCCGAAGGCTTATTACCAACGAACGCGTAACGTAAGAACGAGAACTCTGTTTAACTCGCATACAAATAATTGATTTAATAACATAAGCAATACAATTCGTGAAGAAAAATTTAGAATAAGCATAAATTAATGCATATAATTTACTCACTCAATAATTAATTAACAAATAACTGCAATTAACTACACATTAATCCATAATTCTAAACTAACCAAAAATCACTACATAACAACTTTGATGAAAATTAAACATAAGAAAATTTTGGTGGAAAGAAAGGTAGAAAATGTGAATATTTGTTGTCCATTTTCATCAATACGAAACACACGTTACGCATCAACACTAGCTATCACAATCAGAATGATATTAAAAAGGCATTAAAACCCCCTTCTGTTGACTGATATCCTGAACAAATATTTGAATTACCTTTATAACAAGAAGTTTCTTTTTTAGTGCAAAGGAGCTTTGTACCTGAAGGACTATTGTTTTCGTTTTGCGATTTTGCGTTGATTCACTATAAATGTTCGATTCACTTTTCAAATTTTTGGCACCAAATGTTATCGCCCTGTATTATGGTTAAAGAAATTAAATAATGAAGAATCTGCATAAATGTATGTATGTTTCTCGCATTGTGATAAAACGACGGTACCTAGAGCCATCCAATTTTGAATAACGTACGTTTCGACCCGAATACGGGCATCTGGAAGCCCAAATTTGAAATCTGGAATTTGTTTTATTATCAGTTTCATATTTTGTAAAACTTTAACGAATTTTTGATCAACAAACTCGACGATTTCAAAGCGAGCAATGGCAACGTTGTAGAGAAAAAACATTTTTATCTCCAGCGCGTGACACTGTGTTTGGAAATTCTAAAGATGTGCTCATTTTAAATTATTTTGCGATATTGTTCTTGAACTGAATTTTATGGCTTAAGTGTGAAGAACACGATATTTAATAAATAAAGGTAACACACAAAAATGTTTAAAAAAATGCTCCTTTGGAGGTAATTTAAAATCTGAAATCTTTCTCTCGCTCTCTTTTTTTTTTTTTTTTTTTTTTTTTTTTTTTTTTTTTTTTTTTTTTTTATTTAAAATTGCATTGTATGTAATTTCATAAGCACTTTTATTCAAGCTTCATTGTTTATATATGTAAATATAATATTTATCTGTAAAATAATGAAGCAATTATGCATAAAATTATGAAACAGCTAAAAAAAATGTTAATCAGTTGCTCTGTCTGGTAAGTTATATGGTTGGAAAATATAAACCCTAAGATGACCATAGTTTCAGATGACTTGAATATTTTATGGAAGTTATTGTCTTTACTGTCAGTGAACTTTATTAAATAATATAATTCCCATTATTATTAATGACTTGCCAGCATGAGGGCAATTTGTGTATGCCATTTCAGAAAAATGTATCTTTTGATGCGAAAAATTGAACCAATACTTGTTTGATATCTTATTCATTTTTGAATTTTTTACCCTTCAAAAAATTTTGTAAGGACAAAAACAAGTGATAGTCGGAGGGTGGTAAGTCTGGGGAATACGGTGGATACGACAGAATTTCCCAGCCTAGTTCTGCAATTATTTATGAGTCTCCAAAGCAGCAAGTGGCTTGGCATTATCATGATGCAGTATGATGTCCTTCCTGATTGAACTTCGCTGGCCTCTTTTGTTTGACACTTGTCTTTAAATTATGCAATTGCTAACAAAACCTCACCTACAAATACACTAAACGTGATCTCATGACTGCCGCGTCTTCATCTCTTAGCTCAGCGCGAGAGTGCAACAGTGCATGTGCTCCGACTCAAAAGGGATAAAAAAGTTTGTTAGATATGACTTACGTATATACTGACTGTGAGCAAAGCATTACCGAGCCACCTTGTCACCTAGCCGAATTCAATATTTCGATTAACTATAAGTCACCAACGTGGTTCAAAGCTACCGCAATGTACACCGATTGGTCCAAAGGAGAATGTGGCACCGGTAGCGGATATTGTGTTCTACATGGGAATCAGATCTTAAAGACCTGGGAAAGAAAGCTTAGGCACAACATAGAACCATCCAGTTTTGAATAACGTATGTTTCCACCCGAATATGCGTATCTAGAAGCCCAAATTTGGAATTCAAATTTGTTTTATTATCTGTTTCATATTTTGTAAAACTTTAACGAATTTTTGATGAACAAGCTCAGCGATTTAAAAGCGAGTAAAAACAGCAATCTACGGGGGGGGGTGAAACTTTTTATCTTCAGAGCGAGAAACTGTGTTTTGGAAATTCTAAAGATATGCTCATTTTAAAATCTTTTTGCGATATTGTTCTTTAACTGAATTTTACAGTTTAAGTGCGAAGAACATGATATTGTTACGAATTTCACATTTATTTGGCTATTTATTTAGAATTGTAATTAGATTTGCTTCATGTTGCCTTAGCAACGCAGACGATTTTTGAAGAGAAAGCTACGTCGAAAAAAAAATAGCAATAAAAATAAAAGAGCGCGCGCATTTAATTATTAATAAATAAATATCTCGTAATTACTGTTGCCATCCAGAAAAATCTAGAAAAATCGTGATTGTTCTACTGATAATTTAAAAGCTTATAAAAGCCGAGGTGAAACACCTCATCTCAGTTAGTGAGTTAGTTGTTGTTGCTGTTATACTTGTAGCTGTAAAAAGCGAACTGCTGTTTGTTTACTTAATGCTGTATTGATTGTAGCGATTTCGCTGTGAGATAGAACTATTTTATCTGTTTTGAACTGAGTTTTT